>OMNN01104391.1:0-25254 GCA_900302755.1 Chromis chromis | reverse complement strand
CACAGATCTGGTCAGCCTGTTTGATGTTTTCCTCAACACAGTGAAAGACCACAAAGAGGGCAAAGCTGCAAAGTCTGGTAATAACTTTTTCAGTGTTTATACGTATTTTTTAATCTTTCACTTAAGGCAGGGGTGCCCAATCCTGGTCCTCGAGGGCCCCTATCCTGCATGTTTTAGATGTCTCCCTCTTCCAACACACCTGATTCAAATGATCAGCTCATCTTCAAGCTCTGCAGAAGCCTGATAACGATCCTGATCATTTGAATCAGGTGTGTTGGAAGAGGGAAGCATCTAAAACATGCAGGATAGTGGCCCTCGAGGACCAGGATTGGGCACCCCTGACTTAAGGCCAAATGATGTGTTTTAATAGCATCATTGTGAATCTTGTATTTGGTTTCTGAGGCCAACTAATTTGGATATTGCACATTAGTAAAATACACATTGATCTGCTAACAACATCTTCATTTCATTCAGTATTTTCTTTCCCTACTTTACCATTTGAGAAGAAGTACATTATAGCAGTTCTACAAATAGTAGCACAAAGTAAAAATGCTTGTGTGATTATTATTTTTTCTCTCCAGTGAAGCAGCGTCTGATGGATCACCTCACCTACCCTGGTTCCCCCAAGGCTGAGGAGAATTGCAGACCCAGGAAAGTCCTGATCCTGGGCTCTGGAGGACTGTCCATCGGCCAGGCTGGAGAGTTTGACTACTCCGGCTCCCAGGTCGGTTTAAGAAAACCTATGTGGTAAAACTGACGGTAGTTATTTTGGGATGTATGACAAGCCAGGAGTCAATGAGTCTCTGATGGAAAGCAATTCAAGTCACCTCTTTAGGCTTGTAGGCTAGATTTCTGGCTACAACATGTTTTGGTTATGCTGTATGAGATATGTGTTTGGCCAGTTTTTACTCTGAATGTCACACTATAAAGATATTTGAAGTTGATCCCAATATCTTTACTGTTTCTGTATTCCACTTGATGTTATTCTGTTTTGTTTTTTAGGCTATCAAGGCGCTGAAAGAAGAGAATATCCAGACTGTGCTGATCAACCCCAACATTGCCACCGTCCAAACCTCCAAAGGTCTGGCTGACAAAGTCTACTTTCTACCGATTACACCAGAGTATGTGACACAGGTATGGATTCTCTCTGTTGTAACTCTGTAATTGACACAGTGTGCTGACTCATAAAATAAAAGGGGAAATGTTGAAATGCCTGGCTTTTGAAATATCTGGATAGATTCCTGGAATGAATGCTGTATGTCCTTTTGCTTTGTTGTTACAGGTGATAAAAAATGAGCGTCCAGATGGCGTTCTGCTAACTTTCGGTGGTCAGACTGCTCTGAATTGTGGTGTGGAGCTGACCAAGCTGGGCGTCCTGGAGAAGTATAATGTTAGGGTTCTGGGGACGCCTGTTGCCTCCATCGAGATGACAGAAGACAGGAAGATCTTTGTGGAGAAAATGGAAGAGATCAATGAACATGTTGCTCCCAGTGAAGCAGCGCTGTCAGTGGAGCAGGTGAGGAGACACAGTCCTGACACAACATGGCTTCTGTATTGTTTTTCTGTAGGTTTTGATGTCTCGATTGATGCGTTTATTTTTTCTGTAGGCAGTGGCAGCTGCTGAGCGTTTAGGCTACCCTGTCCTGGTGCGTTCAGCCTTCGCTCTTGGCGGTCTGGGCTCCGGCTTTGCCAACAACCGAGAGGAACTCACGTCTCTGGTGACGTCAGCCTTCGCCCACACCTCTCAAGTGCTGGTGGACAAATCCCTGAAAGGCTGGAAGGAGATTGAGTACGAGGTGGTCCGAGACGCCTACGACAACTGTGTCACTGTGAGTAAGAAGAGCCTGCTGGACAAATATAATAAACTGTATTTAAATATCTAAAAGTGATTCACAGTGGCATTTTACTGTTTTTTGCTGCTATGCTACCTAACACTTGATTTTTCTTGTTTAGGTGTGTAATATGGAGAATATTGACCCTCTGGGCATCCATACGGGGGAGTCCATTGTGGTGGCACCCAGTCAAACACTTAATGACCACGAGTACAACATGCTGAGAAACACAGCCATCAAAGTCATCAGGCACCTTGGCATTGTGGGAGAGTGTAATATCCAGTACGCCCTGAACCCTGAATCTGAACAGGTAAACATGAAGACCAGGGGTTTGAAAAGCACCTATAACTTATCTGAGAGGATTGTGTTTGTCCTTTAATAATAGTAGGCCAGTTTGTATAAGAATTAAAAGACACACACATCCATGCAAACCCACAGTCTGTAACTTATGTGTATGATGTGTTGCAGTACTACATCATCGAGGTGAATGCCCGTCTGTCACGGAGCTCCGCTCTGGCCAGTAAAGCAACTGGATATCCTCTGGCCTACGTAGCAGCTAAACTGGGCCTGGGGATCCCACTGCCACAACTCAAGTAGGTGTATCAGTTTAATGACAGCAGATAATATGGTAGTAAATAAATGAGAAATATGAGTAGAGCTGAGCAGTGAACTTTGATTATTCTAGTATTGTACATTATTTTTGCATAACAAAAAGATTTGGAGAAATTGGTGTTAAGATAATGTTGATCAACTTTGGTCAATTTTAACCTTTAAATTTTTCCAATTGAACAGCATGCCACAGATAAGTTCTAGGACTGTTGAAAATCTGTTGTTTCTTTCTATATATTTACTTACTGACTGACTTATTTATTTGTGCATTATGTGTCCTTTCAAAACCACTGGCAGGTTTTAGGGTTCAGAAGGTTTATAATTTAAACTTCTCTTGTTCTTTTCTGGTTTTAATTTAATTTAGATTTGACTTTGATTTAAGGCATATCTTTGTTTTTCTCTAGAAACTCTGTCACCAACCAAACAACAGCAAACTTTGAGCCTAGTTTGGACTACTGTGTGGTGAAGGTGCCCCGCTGGGATCTCAGCAAGTTCCTCAGAGTTTCCACCAAAATTGGCAGCTCCATGAAAAGTGTTGGTAAGAGAGAAATCATTTTTTAAGCATTTTCTATGTTTAGACGTGACATTAACTTTAACTCAGCAGCACTGTCAGAAAGTAGGTCTTCACCTGTTCTTTTGGCGAATCAGAGACGTGTTTGATGTGAATGACTGTTAGGCTGGGCAAGGTGCCTTTCAATCTCCAGGATGGATCATTTAACCAATTTAACCCAGTGTTTGAACATTTTTCTCAACAGGTGAGGTGATGGCTATCGGCCGTAGCTTTGAGGAGGCCTTTCAGAAAGCTCTGAGGATGGTAGATGAGAACTGTGTCGGCTTTGATCACACCATCAAGCCCGTCTCTGAAAAGGTTTGTACTTCCTCTCAAATTTTCCAACTCATTTTTTATGATTTATATGTACTTTTTAAGGTGTGAGTGTGGTTATATAAGTCACTGTTGAATATTATAATCATTATTTCCTCAACCTGTGGTGAGTTGCTCAGTATCTATTATTTAAGTACTGTCAAACTTCCGTTTCAGTCTTTACTGATGTTTCATGCCAACAGGATGTTAGGAAATGTCTGTGAGAAGGACCTCAGAATCAGAAAACTTAATTGTCGTGACAGAAAATAGTCTTAGACGTGACTCTACAACAACCATACACACAAAATGTTTTCCTTAAAAACAGTATAAAAGTCTAATAGCAGTGTTAAGATCATTAAAATGTTTTCAAAAATATTTACAGCAGTTTAATAAATACTAGTTATTGTGAAAAGCAAAATCAATGTTTAAGCAATTTTCGGCACACATGCTAAATGAATTTTGGTACACAGTGATGGAAGAAAATGTCTAAAACTACACTGCAATTTTTTTCTTTACCCGAAATTCTACATTGAATGGGAAATAAGGTCCAAAAATGTAATTTAACAAGTCCAGAAATGACAAGTTAGTGCTTGAGCGTTCTCATGGTGCAGCAGAGTCAGTGTTGTGTTGTTTAAACTGAGCCAACAGATGGTGCTGATGGTCTGCTGAAGCTTCATGCTGTATTCTGTCAGGTTTATCTTTTAATGACACTGTTAGCAGCTTTATTGCTGTTGTGTTTTACTGAGAAATCTTTCACTAAATTTCAAAAAGATAATTTTCCACTGTGTGTAGCTGAGGAATAGAAAATAAACCAACAATCTTGGCTAGATCCTCATATTTGACAAATACTTAGCGCCACATTAGCTCCTGACGTCAATTTCAACATGTTTTCATGTGTTGCTCTCCCCCCTCTGCTCACCAGGAGTTGCAGACTCCTACAGATAAACGTATCTTTGTGTTGGCGGCGGCGTTCAGAGCCGGTTACACAGTGGATCAGCTGTATGAGCTCACAAAGATCGACCGCTGGTTCCTGTACAAGATGAAGAACATTGCTGACCACGAGCGACTGCTGGAGACGTACAACCAGGTAAGGCTGATAAAACAGCAGTAAAATTAAGATCAGTTTAAAGTAAGTGTAACGTGGAATAATTTCCTTATCTCTGACATTTCTTTTAATATTGTCCAGGATGAGAGCACTATGCCTCCAGAGGTGATGCTTAAGGCCAAACAGCTGGGCTTCTCAGACAAGCAGATAGCACTGGCTGTACAGAGGTGAGTAGAAAAGCCAATACAGACCTGAGGACACATTAACAGAATAATTTTTACGCTGGTTGCAGCAGTGATTTGGCACAGTAAATTAATTTGTAGGTCCGAGTAAGAAAATGTTGCTGTATAAAGATTACCTTGCGGGACAAGATAGTTCTCTTGCCTTTTGGCGTTATTTGTGTCTTTTAAGTTACAACTTTCTCTTTTATCAGTGTAAACATTATTTATTGTGTTACTGGTTAATATTGCTGATGAAGAAATACGAAACGGTCCAAAACACTGAGACAAATTATACAAAACTGATGGTATGAAATTTTATTCCTGTGTCTGTGTTTTTCTCCTCGCAGCACGGAGCTGGCGGTCAGAAAGCTGCGTCACGATTGGTCCATCCTGCCGGTGGTGAAGCAGATTGACACAGTGGCGGCTGAATGGCCCGCCCACACAAACTACCTGTACCTGACCTACCACGGCACCGAAAACGACCTGAGCTTCACCGATCAGCACGTCATGGTGATCGGCTCGGGTGTTTACCGCATCGGCAGCAGTGTGGAGTTTGATTGGTGCGCGGTCGGGTGCATAACAGAGCTCAGGGAGGTAAGGCTGACATGATCATACTGCAGACTCTTGGCCACATTAACGGCTTGAATAGCAGTGAGGGGTGATTTGTTAAAAAAATCTCTTCTATCAGCTGTAGAAATTTTTTTATTTTTTTATCTGTCTGTTTGGGGTGTTTTTTTTAAACAAAGAAGGTATGCTGATTGTGATATACCACTAAAATAAATATAACATACATCAGTTAAATTGAAATGTTTGAAAAACTATGTTTTAAAATATAAATTGAAAAATACATAACTTATTTATTTAACTAGATTCTAATCACATGGATAAATTACCTAAATTTTAATAGATTTTTGAACAGTTTTTAAAAATACAACCAGCAGTACTGTAATAGCGTCTGTCAATCCTGAAAACAAGGACTGGACAATGAGAACTCCTGTTAGTGCTTATGGCTTTAGTTTTTAGTTTGCCTGTTGACAGCATATATTAAAAGGATTTTTATCATTGAAAAAAGATGATTGCTAACTGTTTGTATGACCAAAGTTACTAAATGAGTATTACATCATTTGCAGATGGGTTATAAGACCATCATGGTGAACTACAACCCGGAGACAGTCAGTACAGACTACGACATGTGTGACCGCCTCTACTTTGATGAGATCTCCTTTGAGGTAAGACTTTTCCACTGCAACTTCAAAATCTTTTTACTCATTTATTGTTTTGTTGCTGATAGGGCTGGTCCAGAATATTCAAATATTAGTTCGTTGTGGTGGTATTGGGATAATAATATTGATATTCGAATAGTCAAGCGCGCCGCTACCAGGCCCCGCCCGACTCTCCTGTGCGTCGCCGGTTGCTGAGCACTGTCGAGGCTCGAGTACGCCGCAGACCTACCAACTGCAATGTCACGCTCCACTCCACTCCACTCAACTCCACCCCCACCCCTTCGTCATTAATTGGACTCGAATATTCGATGGACGGCAATCGCAATTCGGAACGGCACTAGTTGCTGATCAGAAGTTACAAGAACTAAGCTCTTATTCTCAGTTGACTCAAGTTGATCTAAATTATTTAAATTCCTGTTTATTGTGGTTTACAGTGCACTGCAGTTGATGGATGTAAGGGGCATAAAATTTTACAGAAGAGTTTCAGAGGGGTCTTAGTTCAGCCACGGGTGCAGCCTCACCAAAAAAGTACATTGAAAAGCTTCATAAATGTTCCTATGGCAGCACCATTGCATTGCATTAGATTGTACAGGTGTTAATAATATTTGATGATACATATGTTTCACCCTGATGATTTTGAGATCAATATATGTTCACGCCCATCTCAGGTGGTGATGGATATCTACGAGAGGGAAAACCCAGAGGGAGTGATCCTCTCCATGGGAGGCCAGCTGCCCAACAACATCGCCATGTCGCTGCACCGCCAGCAGTGTCGCATCTTGGGAACTTCACCCGAGTTCATCGACTCCGCAGAGAACAGATTCAAGTTCTCCAGAATGCTGGACACCATCGGCATCAGCCAGCCACAGTGGAAGGAGCTCTCTGACATCGAGGTACAGTGGACTGAAGAGGAACTAGCTCTGTTGCTGATATATAGGCCCTTAAGATATTTATTATAAAATATCAGTATCAGGTGCTTAAATGTTGGCATAATGTGTCAGTAAATGTCAAAATGCATTATTCTGGATTCTCTGAATTAAAAAAAAATATATATATATATATTTTTTTTTACAGTGCACAACCAAATATTGCTCAGTTTTCACATCATCATTCACGTCTCATTTCTTTTTTCTCCAGTCTGCGGTAAAGTTTTGTGAGACAGTTGGTTATCCCTGCTTGGTTCGTCCATCCTACGTTCTCAGCGGAGCAGCCATGAACGTCGCCTACAGTGACAGCGACCTCGAGAAATACCTAAATAACGCTGTAGCTGTGTCCAAGGAACACCCTGTTGTCATCTCTAAATTCATACAGGAGGCCAAGGTTAGTGGTGACAAGACAATAGATTTAACCAGTTAATTAACCAAAGATGATAATTGCAGTAGAAATTGTTGCTGTATCCTTCAATATAAACATTATTAAATTAGCTTTTCAAGTTTTTCAGGTTGAATTCAGTGTCTGTCATGTTTTTTGCATTTTACAGGAGATAGACGTGGACGCAGTAGCCTGTGATGGAGTAGTGATGGCCATTGCGGTTTCTGAGCACGTTGAGAACGCTGGTGTACATTCTGGCGATGCCACCTTGGTGACGCCACCTCAGGACCTGAATCAGAAAACCATAGAAAGAATCAAGATGATCGTTCATGCCATCGGCCAGGAGCTGCAGGTCACTGGACCCTTCAACCTGCAGCTGATTGCCAAGGTGAGACTCCTACTGGAAGTTCATCCATGTTAAATATGGATCCGGCTCTCAGACACTCTTATTTCAAGGATGTGCTTCCATGTAAGCTTTAACATTATGAGTTATGCTTGCAAGATGGTTTAAAAGGTGACAGAACAATGAGTAGTTTATGATTTCAGGTGGAACATGTGGCTACATGCAATAAAATTAAGGAAGTAAAATGATGTAATGCTAGTTATTGAAACAAACTTAGCCTGGTGACACAACATCAAATCACTGCTCACATCCCAGATTTGATTCAAAACAAACTGCTGTCAGCGGAAACAATCAGTCAGATCTTTATAAGTGGTGATACATCAATGAGAAATGGGAATAAAAATGATGACGAAAGTGCAACTTTACCTGTAGAACTTGTTGTAAGTCAGCTTTGAAAACTTGAATTATTCAATTGTCTAACAACAACTACTGCAGCTTTCAAGTCAGCTAATAATGGCACTGACAGGCCAGATGTATCACCAACATAAATTAATCTTAACATGTCGACAGTCAGGATTAATGAATGAAGCGAAGCAAAGTGGGTTTTGAATTTCATTATTAGGCTAAAACAAACGGAGTCTGTCAGACTAGAGTTCCCTAAAACAGGACTGAACACATGTACACTCATACTAAGTGTTATGAGGTGCAAGACTGTTCTGCTAATTCTTCTTTTATTTAACAAAGATAAAAGATGGTTTTCTCCAGCCCATATGGATTATTTATTGTGCTGTAGCATTCGGCCATGTTTAGCTGTGTTTGTATTTGGAAGTATTGATTAAGAAGCAGGAGAGGAGGAGTGTATTAGAAAAAAACTGAAATGGTGTAAATTACAAAATGATATAAAGAGAAGCTACAGGGATAGTTCTATTTAATTTGTTGTCACTGTTAGGAACAATGATTTACTGCTGTAGAATCATTGGATCTGTCTGTTTCCTCTCTATAATATAGTATTTTAAGGTACTGCCATTACTGGACGTACCCTGAAATTACTTATTGTTGAGCATTGGTGCTAGATAAATTAAACGGAGTTGAATTGTATTGATGATGTTGTGCTCTTTTTCTGACAGGATGACCAGCTGAAGGTGATCGAGTGCAACGTCCGAGTTTCCCGCTCCTTCCCTTTCATATCCAAGACACTGGGAGTGGACCTTGTTGCCTTGGCAACTCAGGCCATCATGGGGGAGAATGTGGAGCCTGTGGGCCTAATGAGAGGGAAAGGGATTGTGGGAGTTAAGGTAAGGTGTCTGACTCCAACCATGCATGTTGTTCTGTTCTTGGAGTAATCATGGCTTATGATCACTTAACATTTTCACTTCACTAGCCAGGTTTCCATCGTGTACTTTCATGTGCATTTTGAAGTATCTTATTAGAAAACAACTTTTTGAAAAAGAGTTGATGGGCTTCATGGGAGATGGAAACAACTTTTTTTTTTAAAGAAAAAAAGAATTCTGATCAGCTGTTTTTGCTTGTTTTGTGTTTTTGTCTCTGGACAACATGAAACATGACCAATACCAGCTGATATGAAAGATTAAGTACAACTTTATCGATTGGAAACAATTCACTTTTCCCATCATAGTTGGCCAAAGATTAGTTTATTTCTTCTTTGGGGCGGCTGTGGCTCAGGTGGTAGAGCAGGTTGTCCACTGATCGCAAGGTTGGTGTCCTTGGGGCAAGACACTGAACCCCAAATTGCTCCGATGGCAGGAAGGCACCTTGCAAAGAAGTTTGTCGCCATTAGTGTTTATGAATGTGTGTGTGAATGGGTGAATGAGAAACACATTGTAAAGCGCTTTGAGTACCACTAGGGTAGAAAGGCGCTATATAAGTGCATACCCTTTACCATTCTTCACGTTTTTTAGCAATTGGCAACCAACTTGTTTTGTTTCTGACTTCTCATACTTTATTTTTTATTACGGCCATGCAGCCTTGTTTATTCACTCCTAACCAGTTAATGGAAACAAGCCTAATTGACATTTTTCTTTATGCAACTTTTTTGCAGCATTCCAAAAGTTCTCTTTAAATTGACTTAACAATTACATAAAAAGCATGGATACTGAATGTCATGCATTCCTTTTAACCCATACTGTTTATAAAAGATTGATTTATGGCCTGAAGAGTTAAGTAAATGTGAAAGTGCCTTAAACCTACATTCTTTCTAACAACCAGCAGGGGGCGACTCCTCTGGTTGCAAAAAGAAGTCAGATTGTATAGAAATCTATGAATAAACAAGTCTACTTTGGATTTGTTTTATTACCTCAGTAAACATTTTCCTATTAAGTTTCTTGTCTCTATCACTAGTTTCAAGACTTTCGAGCATGATGTTCACTTTTTCAAGTATGGTTCCACTTAGAGTAAACAGATAATAAGGCTGGGTATATTTTAGGGCGTGGCTACTGCATGATTGACAGATCACTACCATAAGGGCATGTGTCCTCGAATTCTTAATCAGATGCACGCTTCTCTCGTCACATTAGGTTTAAAAAAAAAAACCCAGAGATGACGATAGCCAAATTCTAAAGTCAAGCCTTCAAAACAGTAGTCCACAAACTAATGGGTGATGTCACTGTAGCTACGTACATTTTTTATATATATTTTGTTCTAACTATGTGTCACCTTTCCTTCAGGTTCCTCAGTTTTCATTCTCTCGTCTGGCCGGAGCTGATGTTGTGCTCGGGGTGGAGATGACCAGCACTGGAGAAGTCGCCTGTTTTGGTGAGAACAGATACGAGGCTTACCTCAAAGCCATGCTCTCCACAGGCTTCAAGATCCCCAAGAAGAACATCCTGCTCTCCATTGGCAGCTATAAGGTACTTACAGGTTGTGGCAGACATCAG
The DNA here is from genome assembly GCA_900302755.1 of Chromis chromis. Lineage (NCBI taxonomy): Eukaryota > Metazoa > Chordata > Actinopteri > Pomacentridae > Chromis > Chromis chromis. The sequence continues at coordinate 14,914 of OMNN01104391.1, read as the reverse complement.
AGTGAAACAGTCTTTAAATAGAGATACTGATGATTTGGTCATTTAACAGATGTGAACACTGCGCTAAACTAAACAGTGATCCAGCTGGCAGTTGAAATCATGCATTTTGGTGGAACATAGTAGCGCATTAAAGTACATTACAGTCTTGGGTTGTGTATAACAGATGTCTTTTGCAGCTGCACATCCATATGGAAATGTAGTGCAGATTCCATCCAAACAAATCCGCACATGATGGTGTGTGTTTGATAAAAATAGTTCTAACCAGACAATGCAGAATGAACTGGGGGGGAGGGGACTGTAGGGAGACTGTAGCATTACTGAAGCATTAAACATGTTTTCTATCCAGTGGTGATCTTCAGATAACTTTGATTAATCAAACTCTTTGCTTTGATTTGCATTTGTAGAACAAGAGCGAGCTGCTGCCCACTGTGCAGGCTCTGGAGTCTCTGGGATACGACCTGTACGCCAGTCTGGGTACTGCTGATTTCTACACAGAACATGGAGTCAAGGTAATTCTCTTCAAATATGCTTCATATTTGGATTTCCTTCATCAAATCAGTGGAAAAACATCAATGATAACTAGGAAACTGAAGTTGTTAGAACCTGTAGAAGTCATATAAACAGCATATAAAGCACATAATGACACAGACTGACACTAAATTGACTAGAAGTGAAGTAAAACCATCTGATCTTGGTTTTATTTAGCTTGAGAAGAAGTTAATTTAGTATTTAATCCTTACTGCTTGGACCTGGGATGACATGTGTGTTGATGATTTGAATGTGCTTGTTGTTAAATCTAAACTACTTGTTTTTAAAGCCTTTAATCTTTAAAATACAAATCCCAACTAAACAGCTACATGTAACGCTAAATAATAGATGATGCCAATCGAACATCTATTAAACTATGCAGTGTTGTTTATTTATGAACAATCAACCCAGTGTTTTTAATGTTAGCGTTATTTATGAGCTAATAAATACTTACCAGCTGTAGAAGAGAAATAGTGATAACTAAAGACATGATCACAAACTATGAAAAATAGCCTAATATCGTCTTTTGTCCAGGTGACCGCAGTCGACTGGCCGTTTGAGGAGGATGACAGTGAATGTGCCACCAAAGAGAAGCAGCGCAGCATCATGAACTACCTGGAGGAGAACCACTTCGACCTGGTCATAAACCTCTCCATGAGAAACAGTGGAGGTCGGCGGTTGTCCTCCTTTGTCACCAAAGGCTACCGGACCAGACGTATGGCCATCGACTACTCTGTCCCCCTCATCATCGATATCAAGTGCACCAAGCTGTTTGTCCAGGTAAGTTGTCTCTGGTTTTTTGTTTTGTTTTTAATCCTTTTAAAAGGGACTGACAACTGTTAAACCTGCAAGTATTTGCCGGGAGTTGCATGGCAACATAAGTAATAGTCAGTGACTTGTTTGCAGGCTCTTCGTCAGATTGGAAGGACTCCACCAGTGAAAACTCACATCGACAGCATGGCATCCCAGACGCTCGTCCGTCTGCCTGGTGAGTCACTGCAGCTGGCAGAGGCAACTGACTGATGTGGTGTTCTTGTTTTCTGACTGATTGTAGTTGATGTCAGAAGCTCTGATCGTTTGTCTGCAGCTTTTTTTCTTTTTTCTTGTTCTTCATAATGTCAGGGTATTTGTGGCAGAGAAGTGATCAGACAGAACTAAATGAAATGGCTAAAACACAGATGCTGTCACTGATACAGACAACAGATGCAGCTTGTCATCTTTGAGGGATGTTTTTGAGAAATTAATTCTTCGAGCTGTGCAGAAACCTTGTAGCAATAAATAACACTATTCAATAAACAAATAGTTTTGATAGCAGCTGCAACAAAAGCTATGGCAGCCACTGGTACTCAGCTCTATAGCAAAAGGACTTCTGCTAGAGTTTACTGTCAGATAATAATTAATATTAAAAAGTACATTCCAAGGCCCATTAACCTATTGCCATGTTTCTGTTACTACACATATCCTGATTCCAGAAACTTTAGATTGTATATGTTATAAATACATATAAATAAGCAGGGTTCCAATGTTCATGTAATCTTTCTTTTTTGATTGAATCCCAGGTCTGATCGACGTCCACGTTCACCTGCGGGAGCCTGGTGCCACCCATAAGGAGGACTTCTCCTCTGGAACAGCAGCTGCTCTGGCAGGAGGAGTGACCCTGGTGTGTGCGATGCCCAACACTGCCCCTGCCATCACTGACGCCGGCACTCTGGCCCTGGTGCAGAAGGTACATGCATGGACTTTTGAAGAATAGTTTGCTGCTTTTTGGTCGTTTCTGTAAGTTAAAACACAACTCCTGCCTGGTCCAAATGGTGGGACACAAAGGGATCAAGTGTTGAGTCTCAAATTTTATATCTAAGTAATGTTTGTATAATGTGAGGGATTTCTTTGTTTGGTTTACTTTTGTATTCTGTCCATTAGTGTATTTTATAATTCGGTTCATTAGTTATGTCCACTTGGAGCCAGTCCCAACTGAAGAAAAGTTTGATAAGTGAGAGATAAAACATAAATCCTGTGTTATGTTGTCATCAGCTGGCTAAAGCGGGTTGCCGCTGTGACTACGCCTTGTATCTGGGTGCTGCTTCAGACAATGCTGCCGTCCTGCCGTCCATCGCCAGCCAGGCTGCCGGCCTCAAGATGTACCTGAACGACACGTACTCCACCCTCAAGATGGACAACGTCTCTCTGTGGATGGAGGTGGGCTGAATCTACCCTGTGGATTTAATTTTTTTGCATTACTTATATTGTATTTCTTGAAGATTTATTTCCTTCTTTATTTAGGTTCATTATTTTCCTCATTAAACTTAAAAAAAAAAAATGTTGACCTGAAGTTTTTTTCATTTTGAATTTCTTTCTTATTTTAGCTTTTTTATTGGATCCTTAACATATAGTTGCCCACTTTAGGTTGTTGTTGTTGTTGTTGTTGTTGTTGTTGATCTACACAATAATTTAAATCTTTTTTTGTTTGTTTTTACCTTTTTGTGGGCTTAAACAACAATTGGATGCACAGTATAAGTTTATAATGACCAACCCACTGGAAGGCCATTGCTTCTTATGAAATGAAATTGTGCTGTAAAAGATGCAGGTCCCTTAAAATCAGACCTGGCTCTGTTGCCAAACTAAAAGCAGTGGGAAGCAATCATGTGTTTCAATATCACATTGTTCATTTATGCAACAGTATTTTAAGTTCGAACTATTTTTTTATACATGTTTGATTTTAAAATAGCATATTATGACATTTGACTCGAAGGGTTGGGAGAGAAACTTTAGGAGATGAATTGTGAAAAGTTACAGCCAATGTCTCGCAGTCATTAGAGGTGTTTCAACTAAACTGTCTGGTTCTTTTTACAGCACTTTGAGAAGTGGCCCAAGCAGATGCCTATTGTGGCTCACGCTGAGAAGCAGACGGTGGCTGCCATCCTCATGGTGGCTCAGCTCTACCAGCGGCCGGTTCACATCTGCCATGTGGCCAGGAAGGAGGAGGTAAACAACTGGTTTTAGAATCTTATTATATAAGCCAAATTTGTGCAGAAATTGTATTTGAGAAGATGAGAATACTGGAGTTTGTCTACTATTATGTGTAATTCAATGTGCGAACTTGGTTAAACATCTCTGAGTATCATGCTCATCCTCACAATACTGTGACTTATGCTTTATTGAACTTTAAGTACTTTAATCTGATGAACTTTCTTGGCTAAACTTTGTAATACCTGTCACTTTTCTACGACTTTCAGATCCTGGTAATCCGAGCTGCAAAGCAGAAGGGCATCCAGGTCACCTGTGAGGTGGCACCTCATCACCTCTTTCTGTGCGAGGAAAATGTGCCAGACATCGGCGACGGAAGAGCGCAGGTTCGACCCATGCTGGCAACCCGTGAGGACATGGAGGCACTGTGGGAAAACCTGGACATCATCGACTGCTTTGCTACAGACCACGGTGAGTGAGTGCACATTTTCAGGCACTGATCACAGAAATCAGCCATTCTTTAGTCCTGAATATTTTTCTTTTTGTTTGCTTTGGTAGCTCCTCACTCTGTAGAGGAGAAGAACAGTGAGCGTCCTCCTCCTGGATACCCCGGCCTGGAGACGATGCTGCCACTGCTGCTGACTGCTGTCAGCGATGGACGTCTGACTCTGGATGATATCATCAGACGTCTGTATGACAATCCACGCAGGATCTTCAACCTGCCTGTCCAGGAAAACACCTACGTGGAGGTACACAGACAAACACACAGGAGACTGTCCTTTATACATAATATGAGAAATAAAGCACAATACTAACATTTATTTGTCTTTGTCTTTCAGGTGGACCTGGAGCAGGAGTGGGTGATTCCTCAGGCCATGCAGTTCACTAAATCCAAGTGGACTCCTTTCCAGGGTCTGAAGGTGAAGGGCAAAGTCCGGCGCGTGGTCCTACGAGGAGAGGTGGCCTACATCGATGGCCAGGTCAGCACTCATGCACACACCAGTCGTTGTAGACTCTTTGTGTTTATGAGCCAGAGGTGAAAACATCAGGGATAATTTCAGTTGGATCCCACTTTCATCACTGGAATAGCTATTTTAATTTCTTCTCGTCATCTAAAATGACAGTAATCTAAAAACACATAGTTAATTTCCTTGGAAGCACACTAACAGCTATAGGTACAACACAGTTTGAACTGGTTCGTGAAAGCAGCAGTATTTTTATTGTTTGAATTTGAAGGAACAAACAGGAGCTGCATAACAAGACTATGTTATACAGTGCATACAGAATTGTGTGTTGTGTGTGTAAAAAAGAAAAAAAAAGGGACATTTGTGTGATCGTCCTCCAATTCCCAAAGAGAAGGGACATTCACATTGATTACTAGATTTTATATTTATATATGTATGTAATTTAATTTGGGGAAAACCTCTCGTCTCATTCAGGTGCTGGTTCCTCCAGGTTATGGTGAAGATGTGAAGACATGGTCCACTGCTTCAGTTCAACCATCTGAACCTGTTAAAGAGAGCCCACAGGTATTGAAATTGAAAGCAGTGATAATGTGGACTTGACCTAACTGCTGTTCCTTACTGGTTTTAAGCTGCAGTCTGTATTTCAAACACTGTTCTGTTCTGTCAGACTCCTGAGCACACACGTCCGACTCCTCCCCGTGAAGGTCTGGTCCGAACACGAGCACCAAGCCCTCGTCGCGCTGCTAGAGAGGCTGGCTACCTGCTGCCACCTCGCACTCACCGCTCCTCTGATCCTGGACTACCACCAGGTACTACAACTCACATAATGCTTTGGCACATTAAATGCAAGTCAGGGTTACATATTCTGCAGTGGTAAAACCAAGCAGGACATCGGACATTTTGTCTTCTATATTGTGTACAAAGAGTCTCTCAAGCTGCCTGTACTACATGTAAGGTGTAGTACCATTATCGGCTGCAGTACAGTTAAATCAATGCAGCGCATTACAGTAAGCAGGATCAGTCCATGTACAGTAAAGGTAACAAGCCTGTGTTACCTTATTTGACAGATATTTAGGTATTTTCTTGTGATTTCTGACCATTTGAGAAACAACGTCCATTATACTGGAGTAAATGAAACTCCAGTTAGGAAAAAAATACCTTTTTTGATGCGAGTGATTTAATTTTTTGGCTAAACCTTCTTTGGGGGGTGCCATAAATTCTCCTATTCATGAAAGTCTATACTACTACCAGTACTAAACCCTGGCAAGATTCACTGAAAGTCATTAAGCTAAATATAAAATACAGTAATATGACCCCTTCTTTATGCTGACTTGTGTATAGGTAACTATGTTCCACTGAGTAACTTGTATGTTGTGGTTCTGTGATCTCTGCAGAGATGGTCATGCTCCCGGCAGCCAGTGCTGGCGACGGTTACAGCCATCCTCCTCCTCTGTCCAGGCTGCTCTCTCCACAGTCCGGCCAGGGACAGATACCTCCTGGACAGGTGTCACACTTCCAGACGTCTCCTCTGCTGCACCCGCTGGTGGGCCAACACATCCTGTCTGTCAAGCAGTTCAGCAAGGAGCAGGTACACTGCAAAAATACACAAAGGGGACAAACTTTCTGTGCAACACTGCAGACAGTAAAGCAGGGACATGGTCTCTTGAAATCTACTTGATGATACCATGTTGGATTAATTACTACATTTAAATACTCACACACTGCACCTAACAGTAAGTGTTGTCTTTTGTTTCTTTCAGATCTCACACCTTTTCAATGTTGCTCACACTATGCGTTTGATGGTCCAGAAGGAACGAAGTGTGGATATCTTGAAGGTACCTCCAAAAAGTTTTTCATGTTGCTGTTTTTGTATATTATTAAATTAGACCAGCTGTGAAACATGTTCCTCGTTCTTTCTTGTCTAGGGTAAGGTGATGGCATCCATGTTCTATGAGGTCAGCACTCGCACCAGCAGCTCCTTCGCAGCAGCTATGCAGCGTCTGGGCGGCTCCGTCGTCCACTTCAGTGAGGCCACTTCATCCACGCAAAAAGGAGAATCGCTGGCCGACTCTGTTCAGACCATGAGCTGCTACGCTGACGTCCTGGTGCTCCGTCACCCAACACCTGGAGCTGTAGAGGTGTGTGTGTGTGTGTCAGGGCTGACAAAGCTGTTGTTTCAAGCTTTTTTTCTAAAGCTCAGCACAAATGAATGCACCTTTACAACTTCACTCAGCATACCTTCAAATCACTGACATTCAGCTTACCTTTTCACAATTCCTAGCTGGAGTTGGGAGAAAAATAAATGTAATATCTAACTTTCCTACATGGCAACTTTTCATGTTAAATATTTTTCTTTTAATGTACATATATGCTGAAGGCGGTTTAATTAACAGTGCAAATGTACCAACCTGCTGTTTTTTGTTGATAGACAACTAATCAGCTTATTGTTACAGTAGGTTAATGAAGCAGAAAATGCAAATATTCTTTAGATTCAACCACTCATATGTGAAAATGCAATGATTAATTGTGCTTTATGTTGTTTTATGCTTAACCCTTTAAGTCCTAGTGCGTCATCGGCACATGGCACAAGAACATGGGCAAGCGCACTTTGGAATACCGTAAATATGTCACCGTTTGTTCTATCGGAAAAAAATCCAACGGTTTCTGAAAGCTGAGGCGTTGAGCTTTAGAGCCAATATGGTGTCATTATGGTAATTTCATTCATGCCCCCCCAGGAATCCGCTGAATGAAATTACCGTAAAATTACCGTAATAACACTATATTGGCTGGAAAGCACAACGGCATTGTCATTACAGTCATTACGGTAATTTCATTCGTGCCCCCCCAGGAATCCGTTGGATAAAATTACCATAACTCTTATAATAGGCAGTAAATCGTAAATAACTGCCAGATATTGAAAGTTTCTTCTTAAAAAATGGGCACCAGCACTCACAGGACATTTTCTGACCTTTTAGTAATGAAAATAAGAAAAAAAAAAGACCAGGCAGACATTTTGAGGCTCAGGTCTTAAAGGGTTAATATAATTTGGGTTTGCATTGCAATTTATACATAAAAAGAATCTAAAGACATCACCTTGAATTTTTTTTTCACATTTCATGCACTAAATGGTATAACTGATCCATAGAAACAATACATGAAATATTGTTTTTTTTTTGCTCATGCCAGTTCGTCAGGCGTATCAGTATTGTCTTAATCTAACTTCTCTCCCTCTGTCGCACACAGAGCGCATCCCGTCATTGCCGTAAGCCGGTGATCAATGCTGGAGATGGTGTTGGGGAGCATCCAACCCAGGCCCTGCTGGACGTCTTCACCATCAGAGAGGAGCTGGGGACGGTCAACGGCATGACGGTGAGGGACAGTGAGACAGCTTAGATTTAAATCCTGATCCGGATCAAAGCTGTGTGTAGAGAAACTCACTCCAACTCATGTTTTCTGTCAGATCACGATGGTGGGGGATCTGAAACATGGCCGCACAGTTCATTCCCTGGCCAAACTGCTGACTCAGTACCGCATCACACTGCGCTACGTGGCTCCCAGAAACCTCCACATGCCAGCAGAGATCATCAGCTACGTGGCTTCAAAGGGCATCAAACAGGTGGGGACTAATAAATGCATGCAAAAAAGCAATGAAAGATTTAATTAATATGTATGTGAATGTTATTTTCTCAGTTTCACAAAAAGTAGGAGGCTTGATATGGTTATGTTTTTGTTCTTTTTTTTGCAGGAGGAGTTTGAGAGTATTGAGGAGGCTCTGCCTGAGACCGACGTCCTCTACATGACGAGGATTCAGAAAGAGAGGTTTGCAACAGAGGAGGAGTACAAAGCTGTAAGTTTCATTTCACCTACTGGTTTTACTTTGTCACCTCAGATTAAAGTAGACAAACGCTTATATTTCCCTTTTATGTCACACCGCTGTGTGCAGGACAGTATTTAATAATGCTTCTATTTGTCACTGTGGTGGATATATAAATTGTGTCACATTAAAGCAAGCTGTACTAAAAAAGAATCTCAACACACACAAATTTGAAAACACACGTTTTAATCGGGACCTTTCCAATAACAATAGTTTTACGTAACATTCAATAGAAACACCAGGGACCGATCTGAGGCTTATGCAGGATGATACTTTACAGAATGATGCCTGGAAAACAAATGAAATTTAAAATGCTAAAAAGATTATATTCCACCCTGTTGCATCTCTACAAAATAGGCCGATGTGCTTTATTCTGGGAGATCTATTGAGCAGAAGATCTCCAGAAAACACAAATGTGATTCTCTCATTGTGTACGATCAAAAAGAACTCAATCGTAAACAACTGCATTGCATTACATATGCCAGTGCAGAGCCAATGAGACAGAATACATTTAAACGCTGGCTCCAGTGGCAACAGTCATTGAGTTGTTGTTTTTTTCTTCTACTATCAGCGCCCCTTTATAGCATTAATGTTGCATTTGACATTTAAGGATAATGAAAATGTCTACGATTGATGGGAACAGGGTTGGGTTGGACTTATTAAATCTCCTCTGTTCAAAATCATGCCTTATATTTTTAGAAACATGGGTTAAATGTTTGCAAAATGTGATCAAGTGTTTGCACAGGAGGCTCACATGAATCTCTAATTCTGTCTCTCTGTTAGTGTTTTGGTCAGTTCATCCTCACTCCTCACATCATGACTGTAGCCAAGAAGAAGATGGTGGTGATGCATCCACTGCCCAGAGTCAATGAAATCAGGTAAGACCAGCTCAGTGACGTATTTAGCCACATTATCATTGCTCAGACAAAGGACATATCTTGTCAACTCTGTTTCATTTTTTTTCATAGATTCATTTCTTTTTCTCTTACATGCTAAAGAGGCCCAAATTGTGTTTTCCTTTCCTACAAGTAAATCAGATTTAATTCACAGAAGTGTGGACAAACCAAATCATTTTTTCCCATATCAGGTCTTTGTTACTTGCATATGTGGTCGTAGATTGCTGTCAGAACAGTCTGATCAGGGCCGCTGTTTAGCTCACTGAGTTAAGGCGATACCACATGGACTCAGTCCCTTAGCAGCGGTCATGAGTTCGAGTCCGGCTCAAGACCATTTGCTGCATGTCACTCTCCTCTCTACTCCTACTCCCACTCTGTCTCTCTCTACCAATAAAAAGGAAAAGCTCTCCCCCAAAACATACATCTAAAAAAAAAAGAAAAAAAAGATTAGTCTGATCAGAATTGAGGTGTTGCTTATTGTTGGCACCTTATTGTCCTGTAAAAACTAACATGTACCACAGCCATGGGGGGCGAGTTTTAAAGTTGTTGGACATTTACTGAGAAGTTCCTTTTCAAACCAGTAACACACTTAATTTTCAATGTTTAAATGACTGTAGCACAAATAATCTCTGTTATTCTTGTACTCTTGCTGCTCACATTTTAAGTAAATCTGTGTTCACACCAGAGCTGGATACATGTCACTTACAAACATGGATGTGAACCATTAACACAAAAAGACTGAATCTTCCTACAAAATCAGCACAAAGGCCCTGCACAGTACTGTTTACTTAGTTCCACTTCTGCTGGATTTCTGACCATTAAAGTAATTTTGCTCTATAGCTTTAATAAAGCTTTGCATACCTGGTAGTAATAACAGGTAACAATAATAACATTCCAACTGCATTCATAAGAATGTGTTATTCTTTGATACTAAGTTCACATTCCATACATTTCTCAGTCGCATCTTGTTTAGTATGTGCAGGAAAAATTATTTTTGCTGGTAGTACATCAGCACTTTGCACGTTTGTTGAACCAAAGTCTATTTTTTCATCCCTTTGTCATTAACAACTGGAACATCCATCCACATGTCAGACATGCGTCACTTTGTTTCTGTATTGTAAAAACCTGATTTAATCTTCTTTCCAACTTCATTTCTTGACTCCATCCTTCTGGCTTTGGTAAATCCGGGGGACTGTAGTTTAATTTTTGACCACCAGCTTCAGCCTGGTGCAAAATTAAAACCGCCTGCTCCTGTGAGATTTGCATTTAGTCCCGTGGGATCCCAATCCCAATGCAGTCCTCTAGTCTCTAATGTGAACATAATCTTATTTGTATCTGGAGGAGGTTGAGAGCTTGTGTAAAAGGGGGATCTAATCAGACAAAAAGGTTCAATTTTGGGACTTTTTGTGGCCCCCACCTCAATTAATGTGCTAGTTGATAAATAGTTTGGTCTATAGTAAGTAAAACTTTATTTATATAGCAATTTTTAAAACAAAATGTTACAAAGTGCTTCACACACAAAGACAAATGGATAAGAATAAATAGTTAGGAAAAACAAGAATAAGAAAACAGTTCTAACATGCAGATACAAACTTTCTGACACAGGCGACACACACTGAGTGAACACCATGGCCATATATGTCACCAATATCCCCTTAGACAGACCCATAACCAACACTTCATACACCAGTACATAGACATAATATAGACATAAACAAACATCCATACACAAGTATATGCATACACACACACACACACTACACTTTCCTGGTTTAACGAAAGGCTTGTTTATAGGTGAGTTTTTAAGAGTCGCTTGAAGCCGTCTATGGAATCTGATGGAATGGGGAAGACTATTCCAGAGGTTGGGGGCCAGAATAGCAAAAGCACAGTCACCTTTTGTTGATAAGTTGGAGCGGGGGATGGATAGGAGGTTACGGTTTGATGAACGGAGCGGTCGTGAGGTTGAGTAGGGAGCTAGGAGGTCAGAAATGTAACTGGGGGCGAAGTTGTACAGTGAATGAAGTGTATGTGGGATTTTACTGAAAGCCAGTGTAGGGAAGCGAGTACTGGCGTGATGTGGGACCGACGACTGGTTCGTATTAATAATCTGGCGGCTGAATTCTGAGCTAATTGAAGGCGATTAAGGGAGGACTGACTGAGGCAGGTGAAGAGCGAGTTGCAGTGATCTAGACGGGAGAAGATGAAGGTGTGAATGAGGAGCTCGAGATCAGAGGGGAGAGGATGTGTCTGATTTTGGCGAAATACAATTGCAAGAAAAAGTATGTGAACCTTTTGGAATTTCATGGTTTTCTGCATTAATTTGTCACAAAATGTGATCTGATCTTCATCTAAGTCAAGGGTATTGACAAATATAATGTGCCTAAAATAATAACACACAAAAATTCTGATCTTTCATGTCTTTATTGAGAACAACCATAAAAACCTCATAGTGCTTGTGGAAAAAGTATGTGAACCCTTGAGTTAATGACCTCAAACAAGCTAATTGTAGTCAGGTGTTAGCATACCTGGAGTCCTGTTAAGAACATGAGTTTGGAGGTGTGGACTAGAGCTACTCTGACTGATAAAAACCACTCAGACTCTTTAAGTTTGCACCGCACAAGAATAATACACTTATGTGAGCCATGTCTTGCCTAAAAGAGCTTTCAGAAGATCTACGATCAAGAATTGTTGATTTACATGAAGCTGGAAAGGGTTACAAAGTGATTTCAAAGACTTTAGAAACTCACCAGTCTACAGTTAGACAATCTGCAAATGGAAACACTGTGGCTACTCTACCAACAAGTGGCCACCCAGTCAAAATGACCCCAAGAGCACAACGAAGACTCATCAATGAGGTAAAGAAACAACCCTGAGTGACAGCCAAAGATTTGAAGGTGTCATTGGAACTGGCTAACATCTGTGTCCATGAGACTACAGCAGGTAAAACATTGAACAAGCAGAGTGTCTATGGCAGGACACCATGAAGGAAGCCGCTGCTTACTAAAAAGAACATTGCTGCACGCCTGAAGTTTGTGGAAGAGCACATTGACACTCCACAGCGGTAATGGCAAAATGTTTTGTGGACTGATGAAACTAAGATTGAACTATTTGTAAAGAACACACAGCACTCCATCTGACGTAGAAAGGGTACTGTATATCATGAAAACATCATCCCAGCCATATAGTATGGTGGAGGAATCATCATGATGTGGGCCTGCTTTGCTGCATTAGGACCTGGCCAGGAGGAAACATCATGATGTGGGCCTGCTTTGCTGCATCAGGGTCTGGCCAGCTTGTAATCATTGAGGGAAGATGAATTCCCAAGTTTATCAAACAATTCTTGAGGATAATGTGAGAATATCTGTACGTCAGCTGAAACTCTGTAGAAGTTGGATGATGCAACAGGACAATGACCCAAAACACCAGAGCAAGTCCACAACAGAATGGCTTCAGAAAAACAAAATCCACCTTCTGGAGGGGCCAAGTCAGAGCCCAGACCTCCACCCAATAGAGATGCTATGGAATGACTTGAAGAGAGCCATACACATGAGACGTCCAAAGAACACGACAGAGCTAAAGCAGTTCTGCAGGAAGAATAGGCTAAAGTTCCTCCTGAACAATGTGCAGGTCTGATCCACAGCTACAGGAAGTGCCTGGTTGAGGTTGTTGCTGCCAAGGGGGGTCAACCAGTTATTAACTCCAAGGGTTCACTTACTTTTTCCACAAGCATTATGAGTTTTTTATGGTTGTTCTCAATAAAGACATGAAAGATCAGAATGTTTTTGTGTTATTATTTTAGGCACATTATATTTGTCAATACCCTTGACTTAGATGAAGATCAAATCACATTTTATGACAAATTAATGCAGAAAACCATGAAATTCCAAAAGGTTCACATACTTTTCCTTGCCACTGTATACATATAGGTCTGCACACACCTACCTGCATGGGACTGCATCCATAACATTGCTTACCTTATGCTTGGGTGTTTTATCATCAGAATGAACCAGTGTTTGTGAAAGACTGTTGCTGGCTCTGAATTGCACTTGGACTTCTGAGTCTCTGTGACTCTCCAGTTACGTACGGAATGACAATGTGCCTGTTTGGTTTGTCTGGCTGGTTCAGATGTTCCAGAGAGAAACAAGATGACACCACACTAGTAGACATTCAAAATAAGTAGGTGACATGCACAGTGATACTTAACACAGTTGATTAGCAAACCAAAATACCAATGCTACTCAGTGACAATACCACCTAGGAGGCTCTGAGGTGAGACCCAACAAACAGAAGTCCTAAAAGAAGATCACATAGTGCTTACAACAGTGGGAAAACAAGAAAGTCATTGACCGTCTATCATATTACCAGCGTTACCCTGGAGAAGGCAAGTGTATATGGACTTACAGATACATACAAAGAAGGAGCATCACTCAGATGATCAGCAGCAGCATTAACTCAGAAACCTATAACACTGCAAAACACCTTGCCATCATCTTTGCACCCTTAATTAGAAATACTTCACATCATAGCCAAAACTTCACTAATTTTGTTAACAAGCTTTTGAAACTGAAGCTGGAACTAGATGAAACAATGGTATTATTTGGTGTCACCTCACTTTTCACATATATAACTATATCTGAGGCAGTGGATACTGTAAAAAAAAACAACGACTGCAAGACAGCTCTTTAAGCAGGAGAACAAATTTCAGCCCCAGCTAGACATTGACCCTGCTTGATCTCTGCCTGATGAACACCTATTTCAAGAACAATGAGTGTTTCCAGAGACAAAAGCATAGCTGTACTGTGGGTTCTACAGTGTCACCATTAAGGCCAATCTCTACATGGAGGAAGTGGAAACCAGTGCACTGAGTCCTTTCAAGGGAACAACGTCTAGCCATTGGTTTAGATGTGAATGACACCTGGGTCAAATTCAAAGCCCAAGAAATAGAAGCCTTAACGGAACATACAGTATTGGCACGTTCGTCAGCAACATCAACAAGTTGACGGGGAGGGTATCAAGGAAAATAAGCTGCCTTGTTTGGACTGTGCTGTGTACATTGAGGTTTAATACACACAGATCAATACTTACTGTTTGGCTCCCACAACCCACTGGAACATAAGCTGGGGTTTATCAAAACCTATCACTGGACTGATAATGTCCCTATAAAGACAGAGAGACAACAAAAAGTGCACGCACATATTCTAAAAGCACTTAAAACCTGTAGTTATCCCAGCTGGTCTTTCATTAATTTAGCGAAAACATAAAGAAAAAATAGCACAGCATCAAACAGAGAAGAAAAGAAGAACACGTGTTACAACATTGCCTTATGCAGCTTGTATGTCGGAGAAACTTCAAAACACAACACAACATCTCGGTGCGCTTCAGACCCAGCAACAGTCAGACAGAAACTGGTTCACCCTGAGGATGAAACACCCAAACACAAGCTGAGCAACACTGTATATGTAGACCAATGCAGCGAAGACTGCACAGACCTATATATACACTGGCATGCAAAAGTTTGGGCACCCCTGACAATTTCCATTACTTCCATTTATAAATCATTGGGTGTTTGGATCAGCAACTTCATTTTGATCTATCAAAAAACTGATGGACACAGTACTATTTCAGAAGTGAAACTAGGTTTATTGGACTAACAGAAGATGTGCAATATGCATCAAAGCAAAATTACA
>OMNN01104387.1:8896-18906 GCA_900302755.1 Chromis chromis | reverse complement strand
TACATTCTACAATTAAACAGTTACCATTTCATACCAGTTTATAGTGCAAAATACACACACACACACACACACACACAAACACACACTTTCTTTTCGATCTTCATTGAACTGTAAATTAACTACATACCAGCTACGGTGGGAATGTGTTTTCTGTGGAAACCGGTTGAACCAAAACTGTGTCAAGTTTACAACTGTAGGCCAGTTCAACCTGAAGGTCCAGTTCTCACTGCTGAGGCTATGTAATAGTCTGTGTGTCCTATATTTTTACTCTGTCATTACCTGACTAATAGCGTCAGACTGTGCTCCATACATTATGTCTCTAATTTGGCACCTTAGAGAACCTGAAAGTGACCTTTTAATGATATGGCTTCCTTACATGGGACAAATATTACCAGTGAGGTTTGACTACTATGTACAGTTATAGATATATGTGAAAGCGCATGTTTAGAATGAACCACGTTTAGTGCAAAATACAAATATTAACACTAAATATAGAGTTACTGACACCAATTAAACAGAGAGTAGCTGCAATACTACCTAACCCCAGTTCTACTTTGTGGGAATTTGATTAAACACTAAATATTTTAGGAAGATGAAACATTAAAGCACAAAATGGACATGATAAATGTCTTTTTTTTTTTTTTGAAGTGGTAAGATATTAAATCAGGATCTGCCTTAAGGCCTTTATCACATCAACTTACACCAATCAGGCATAACATTATGAGCACCTGCCTAATATTGTGTTGGTCCCCCTTATGTGGTCAAAAATGCTCTGAACTATTGGGTATGGACAAGAGGACCTCTCAGGGTGTCCTATGGGGTCTGGCACCAGGATGTTGACGCTGATTGGTGTATATTGTGGTTCATATTCCCAGACGAAACTACACAAACCTGATGCCTGAAGACAGAGGGCGGGGCCAGTTACAGCTAATCCAGTCTTCAATTTAGCCCAATTTCTAGTGTCTAAATGGTCCATTGTGAAGCTAATGCTGTGCAATAACTGTATTTGCAGGGGAGATGGATTTGCTCGATGTATATGTTCCCGAAAAGCAGCAGATTACCGAGCTTTTCTTCAACTTCCTTAATGTTGTATTCACTATCAACAATCTCCACTGCCATTGGAAACTGGTTGGAGCAAGCAGCCCACACAGGCAGCCCACACTGACCAATCACAGCTGGTCTCCATCACTCTAACCCCAAGAATACGGCCCCATTCATGTTTGTCATCGCAGTATTTACAACAACTTTAAAGAAGAAGAAGGGGTTGCAAATTTACTATACGTGCACCGACAGTAAATTTTAGTATTTTTTATCACTGACTATGGTTTTGTTGATGGTGCATCCATGTTCATGAAAGTTTTATGCTGCAGTGCCTACAAATAAGATTCCCAATTCTGACTGCAAGCTAAATGTAAAGTCACAGAATATTTTCTGTACTTTTAATACTGATTAGTACGGTTAATTTTCTGCAGGACATCGCTCAAGTCATGTGTGCCACTACTAGTAAAATACTTTTATTCAAATTGCACATAAGCAGAAGTATCAGTGCTGCGAGGAAGCAGCAGAAGTGGAATTTAAAAGACATTTCCTCTGCGCTGGAACTCAGCAGTCTACACACGACGACCCTTTCCAGCTTCCAACTGTCACTGAGAGTAAAAAATGCCAACAGGCACAAATCTGGGGGAAAAAAGCTGACTGTTCACTTCAGCACTGATGTGGGGAGTTTAGTGTGTCCACCTTTTAACCAAACTTCTGACACAAACACCACCAGCAGCAACATGTAGCGTCGCATTTGATCTTTGGCTTTCAGAGCTGCGATGTTACGAACGAGAGGGCGAAAACAAGCGTGGTTGAGATGAAGTGTTTGTGTTTGAGCGTCTAGCAGGAAAGAGTCGAAGGAAGTGTAGTATTCTGCTCACGGGAAGAGCAACTGTGTGTGTGTCTGTGCGCTTGTTTCCTTCCTCCCCCTCCTACACTCCTCCCTTTGACTTACTGCTGACACAGGATCTGCACAAACAGCAACACACAAAGCATTCACCTTCACATTAGAGCCTCAGTTACGAATAAATTACCAATTAAACCGTTCATTTAGAGTTTAATGACAAAAGGTGACTTCAACAGAGAACCGTGAGGTAAATAAAAGGAGCGTGCCTTCACATCCCAGCATGGACGCGCTAAATGACCTGAAAACACTCCCCAAAACACAGACAGACACACGGACAAGCTGACGGGTCAATCGACTGATGTCACCCGTTGATTCCAATCTGTCTGAGTAAACAGCGACCAACTCTCCGAGGATCACCTCATGGTGGCTGCAGATGAGCGTGTGTTTGATCTAACAGGTTAAACAGATGCAGCGTCTGAACATGAGCAAGGTGACCCTGCGTGACCTCTGACCTTGTTTTAAACCTGTGACGGCTGCGACGTCCTGCCTGAGACGGATCAATTACTCCTCTTTCTTTGTTTCATTTCATCAATATCTATTAGCTTCCGTCTGTCTCCTCAAAGCTTATCAGAACGGTTTTAAATGTTCTAATTTTCTGACTTCTTTTCCTGTTAATTCTTCTCCTCTTGTGTTTTTCATCCCCTTTTTGGTTCATTACATAAAGCTCAAACGATCATTAACCGCGTTGTCTCTGTCCCTTGTTCACCTTGACTTGGTCACCGATACGATCAATACCGATTTATATGACTGATGGTGGTTATAGAAAGCAGTCAGCAACACTGAGACGCAGAATCCATACGCCTCCAGATGTGATTAAAATTGTCCAAAAAAAACGCTTCCCTTTAAGTCGATATTAAAAAGAACAAGCGGTGGAAAATATTAAATCCACAGCTTAAGTGTTCCTTTCTGTGTCTAAATGCTGAAAACTGTTCTCTATGCATTATAATTGGCTTCGGCTTGCTTTCTATCAGATGGGATTTTCATGCAACGGAGGGCCAGAGAGGCAGGAGATGAGGAGAGGAAGCAGGTGTGAATCCCAATGAGTTGGATGATGAATGCTTGAGCTGCCGTCACTTCTTCTAAAACTCTCTAATGCACTTTCTGCTGAACCTTTTAAATCTAGAACACTTGACGGACTTTTTAAAAAGCTGTATTTCACATTATGACTAGTTCTGATGCAGCAAGACATCATATCTCCTCGATACGCGCCAAATATCGATATCTTTATTAAAACATGCAGCCGTGCTAAACGCATTCCCACAATCACTTCCACAACTGCTCAAAAGAATTGGGTAAAATGAATGAAAGTTGACTAAATTGCAGCAAAGAAGAAGAAACTAATGAGGGAAATATGAAAGAGCAAATCAGAGAGCTTATTAGCTGAAATGGCACATTAAAAAATGGTATAATAATCATAATACACACACATACCGACACCACAATGTAGTCAATAGATACGTAATTCTTGCCTTTTGCCTTTTTTAGGTTTGGTTTTTCTACTTCTAGATATTGTGATGTATCGCAGAATCGTGCTAGTATTGCATTGTGAGTTAATCTGTGATTCCCAGCATGTTTCCCAGGGTCTTTATAACCGAGGGAGTGGGAACGTTTCGGAAGGAGGAGTGAATGAATGAAAGATGAAGGAGAATTCCATCGACCCACCTACAATATCCGCCTACCGTGTCGTTGACCTGTAAGTGCTTTGGTCAAACTAAATGGTTAAAATCACGTCAGAATTAGGGCAATGCAAAGAATTCCAATCATGAGATCCTCCCAACAAAGGGAATCTGCACTGTCAACTCAGTGTGTGTGTGTGAAACAGAGAGTGTGTGTGGCCTTTGACATCTGACTCAGTTTGTCCTCTACTCTGACAGACTCCAGTCACACAAGTGCCTGTGTGGGCTGACCATTGACAAACAATGTGAGGGTGTGCATGAACAACTACGTGCGTGTGCACCGTTAATGCAATTCTAAGAATCAGAGACCAAGTCCGGGGCTTCATAGAGGGACCATTATGAGTCAAAGCGTATGTGAAGCTAATGAACTTTGCTGACGACTGTAAGAAGGAGGGCGGGAATATTTTCTGTAGGTGGAAGATGACAGCTGAGAATTTACTCCTCTTGTCTTTCATTCGTTCCCTGCCTCCCTTCCTTCTCTTTCATGGTTAATTCATTTTGGTTTCAGTTCAGTTAAATACCATGAGCATTTGACGCATACTTGTTCCATTTTAAAAGACATTTTCACATATTTTCTGTGACTGACCCTGCAGGTGACGAAGTTATGCTACACAGAACTGTTTTCTTGAGCTTAAAACCTGCTGACGCTTGCTTGTCGCCTTGTTTCTGTTCGAGGCTATGGCTTAGTTTGAGGTTTATCTTTAGCATGTTAGTCTCTTTTAAGGGAGACCAAGGGAGGATTTGGAAGCCGACATAAAAAGGATGAAAGAACAGAAGAAAACAGGGGAGTGAGCGAAAGGAAAAAAACAAGAGAAATACAGAAAAGCAAAACTGAGATGCAGCTATAGAGAACAAAACAGCGACAGAAAGACAAGCAGGGTTTTATCCACGGTTGGCTCGCAGTGTCAACAGACTAAGCAGGTCATTCCAAACATCCTTATGCCCAGTGATGCTTTCCAGTTTTTCCTGGGGGATCCTGAGGCGTTCCCAAGCCAGATGAGATATGTAATCCCTCCAACAAGTTCTAGGTCTACCTCAGGGTCTCCTCCCAGTTGGATGTGCCAAGAAAACCTATTGATCAGGTCCATGAACCAGCTAAGTGAGGATGTGAATGTCTGAGATCCTTACCCTGTCTTTAAGAATTAGCAGACCACCCTACAAGGGACGCTTATTTTGGCCGCTTCTATTTGCGATCTCATTCTTTCAGTAACTACCCAGAGCTCATGACCACACGTGAGGGTTGGAACGTAGATCGACTGGCTTCACCTTCTGGCTCAGCTCCATCTATACCACAACTAGCAGAGAATCGTTGCCTTAGACGTGGAGCCACTTCCTGCCACTTCACACTCGACCCAAAACCGACACCTTCCACACCCCAGCTGCACCTTGAGATCCTGTCTATGAAATATCATGAACAGGATCGGAGACCAGGTGCAACCATGGCGGAGTAAAGCACCCACCACAAATGTGTTTGACCTTATGCCAAGAATACGAACAGAAAGCCTCTTGAGGTATTTCCGATGAAGCTAAGGGGAGATAAAGATAGGAAGGCAGGTTTTAAGATGCATCAGCGTTCCTTTATGCACTCAAGCTATCGCCGGGGTGAGGGCTTATCAGACAAAGCTGAAAGAAGCGCTAAAAGCATTTCTGATGCCTTCCTCTATTCTCATGGCACCACTCAACCCCACCAGGCCCCATCAGCTCCACTTCCAAGAAAGACGGGGATGAAGGGATGCAAAAAAAAAATTGCAGAGAAGTAAGCAGTGGGATGCGGGGATGAGAAAGAGGAAGCTGTTCTCTCGTCTTTGCATAACCACGTCATATTCCCCAGTGGGAGACAAACAATGCAGCCTCAACCCAAACACATAATCTGCTGTAGTCCACATGGATTCTCACAGGCAAAGACAGTTTAGTGGTTACACTCTTCCTGGCCTAATCCCCAGGCACTTCTCCGGCATGGAAACACTGCAATGATGAGAATTTACTCTGATAACAGAGGAGAAGCCCTTATGTCACCTTATATAGCATCTGGAATGTGCAAAGGCCACATCAGGTGACACATAAACAATACAATCAATATGTTTCAGCACCTTATCTGTGGGAAATGTAGCACAGGCTGCCTGAGCTACACTCTACAGGAGGGAATACACAAGGCCCAGAAAACACATGATCACCTCATAAGATTAGGTTTTCCTTTACTAAACTGGACTCCTGTGTCTGTCATACTTTTTGAGACAATGTTAAATATAAAGCCAAAGGTAAATATGAAAAAAAAAAACTAACCCGTTTAATGAAAAGCTACTTTTCGGTAACACATTAGGACAAAGTTTTAAAAAGAGCCCATAGATGAGCACCTGGTAGAGGAAGAGAAAATTCAACTGAACTGTGGAATCCATTTAAACTTGATTACCGCAAAGGCTTGGCAACAGTTTTCACACACAACAATGAGTCAGAGCGGGATGCTTCCTACTACTACGATCACTTAGTGTAATGCAACAGTTTTACTTTGCAATGTGAAATTCACAGGAGGCACAGACTAGACCAGTTTGTGTGAAATGGTGGATTTTCCATGCACCAGCCAAGTGCAAACGTTGGCACCGAAAACACACAAAAAAAACTACAATAGAGTAATAAATCTTTGATCATTAAAGGCTACCGGAGCGAGAGACGTTTGAATAGAGATTCTGTTAAGCTCCTGTTGACTGCAAACAAAGAAAAAGTATAGTTTTAGTGAGCCAGGCAGGTGGTGCAGTAGGTGGACACTGGGTGGCCTTGGAGAGAGACAGAACGCTGATCTACCTGCACAGTTCCTGACTAACCAAGCCAATCAAATTAGACACAGGTCTCCTGTGCTTCACTGTAGAAGGACCCTGATCCATGCAGTAGCCCCACCAGACCCTCCCATGTGTGCCGACACCCTAATGAGTTTCATGTGAGGAGCATTAAAACTGCTGCTAGACCAGTGAAACTAACTGGAGCTGGCAGAGGGGCTGCTGTGGTCCAGTCACAACAGATGTGCAAATCAACACAGTTTAAAGTTGGGTGGAGTTTTGTTTAGTCAGTACAGTAGAGTTTCATCACCGGCTCCACTTGTGTGTACGGTTGCTTTATGTGTTTTAATTCGAAAAGCACAATTACTACCGTCTACACGGGCTCGGTTGTGATTTCTTTAAATTAAAAACTCTCATGGTAACTTCATTATGCAGCGTGTGATTGCAGCCAAGCACTTTTATGACTTTTCCCCGAACGCCAGAGAGCTGGAGCAGCTCCACAGTGTAATTAACCACACTGGCAGATAATATGAACACATCTTAAGAGCACAATAAAAACAGATGCATCATAACTGCAATGAGAAAAATGGAAAAGAGAATCTTACTAACGCAGCATAGATGGATGGTATAGAGTTTAGAGGCAATAAAATGTCTTAAACTTTCGATAAATGAAAACTCATGTTGATTATGAATGTCAGTCACCATCTACTGTCTTTTAACAGAACAGGATTATAAGTCAGGATGTCATCGGGTTTGGATGATAAGCAAACCAAGCTTAACACACACACAGACATCACCTGACTAGATGCTCATAACAACTTCTGCCTTATATAAGAGGTCAGATTCTGTCATCATAACACACATGCATGCACACACCTCCATGGTAACTACTTTAGCTCCCCAAGTAATATGTTATTGTGACTTTAATCCAGTTAGCGTGCACTCTCTGACAGAAAAAAAAAAACAGTGGTGATGCTTGACTCACAAAATTAACGATGCATTTCTTAATCTACTATTGTTTCATTGTTAAAACAAGAAACAACTTTGTGGGGCAACATATCTGAGTGTTTCCCACTCTGTCCCTCTGTTTATTGGCTCTCGCTCCAACTGTATTTGTTGTGGGGCCTGCCTGCCACAGGCCACAGTTGCGTAATAATACAGAGACAGGGAGCTAACTTACAGACACTGCATTCATTCAGCAAGTGAGCCTGAATCAACAGCAAGCAAGTAAGAAGTTAGATGTAGGTTTATCCCAGATTGGCAAGACAAAGGGTTAAAGCACAATAAGCTCTGCTGCAGAGGACAGCAGAGGTGCAAAGCCCATTAATGCAGTCAGGTGACCTGAGTGCAGACTAACGGTCAATGGACGGAGTGACGCAACCTCTAAATCTTTTCCCCCTCGCTGAATCTGGGTGTAAACACCGTCACATGGTAGGGAGTGGGCCGAGAGCAAATAATCAGGCATGAAATGTTGAAAAAGAGCAGAAAGCACAGACAGTTATCACCTGCAAACAAAGAGAAGACACTCAACAGGGACAAAGAGATATAAACATGCACAGACTGCAATCCAATCTCCCAGGGGTCACCAAATAGCTCTGCGTGACTTAGTATTTTGTCGTGATGGATGTCTCCCTTCACTTTATGTTTTCCATTTTAGCTGTCAGTTGCTTTTCAGAAAACAGGAAGGCTGGCAAGTCTGTGCTGCTGACCCTGACGGTCACAGCACAAAGAAGGAGCTTGTTAGAGAGCTGGGCTTGTCTTCTCCTCCCTCTGACTTATAGCCCAACAAGATCTGCTGCTTCTTCATGCACTATCACTGTCTGGCTCAGGCCACCACACAGAAATGATCATAAACATGACGCATGTTGACACTAAACAAGGAAACTTAAAGCACTTTTTTAGCTGATTGGATCATTTCTGAGATCCATCATTCAGTGTGTTGGCAGCCCCTCTGCTGAACAGACCCCCCGAGCAACATGCTGAATCACTAGCAGCTTACAGAGCCGCTGATCCTGACCTTTTGGCTTCTCCAGAGGAGGGCAAATGAAAAGACAAATTCCCAACATGCATCCATCCCTTCCAGCCAGACAGACGCATTTGACTGAACTGTCCCTTTAAATTTCCAGCCTCATACGTGCCTGGATGAGCCAACACAGCCC
This sequence comes from Chromis chromis, assembly GCA_900302755.1. Lineage (NCBI taxonomy): Eukaryota > Metazoa > Chordata > Actinopteri > Pomacentridae > Chromis > Chromis chromis. Next base: position 10,355 of record OMNN01104387.1, on the reverse strand, counting down.
GGCGGTTCTCTGCCCAGTCTGTGCACTTGTTGTTGGCGTTTGAGCAGAACAAGTCTGGCACCTGCTTGCTTCGCCAGCATCACCATTTATCAAAGCAACAATAAAGGCAGAAGGCAGCCTTTTGGCACTGCGCTCCGAGCGCGTAAAAACAGCAGTGCGGGGCGGAGAGGTTGGCTGCGCGGACACAAATGAGAGCAGAACTTAGGGTGTTTTTGCGCTCAGCGGGGCCAAACCTTATCATGCATGTTTTGGGGGACACTTTTTCAACTCTGCATATTTAAAATAACACAAGAAAACATGCAAACTCCGGTAAAGTTGCAGGTGTTACTCCAGCCTCGTGTGTGATTGTTTTGATACCTGTTATGCAGATGCTGTGCAGCTTCATAAACACACAATCAGCAGCAAACAAAGTGTCCCATATTCCCATCACCACTTTGTGTTCAACTCACCTCCCAGTCCGCCCAGAGTCGCTGCCCAGGAGCCACCGGAGAGCAGGCAGCCCAGCGGGAGAAGGATCAACATCACGCCGCTGAGAGTCATCCTGATTCCGCTCTGTTCCAGATCCGATCTCAACACCAAAAGTCCCGGACTCGTGCTTTCAGCTGCGATGCATCCTGATCTTCACAGCTTTCTCTGAGTTCAGTTGATTAATAAGTTCAGGTGTTTATTTCTAAATGAAAACTAACACTGTTATTCTGCTACAGGTTTGCCCGTAGCTGCACAAAGCGCACAGGAGAGTGAGCATCCGCTGCGCGCAAATGAGCTTTTTTTAAATTATCCACTAAAGATAAGCGACATGCCGGGAAGCAGTGGATGAATTAATGTAGTTGTATCTGCGGTTCTGGTCACCAAACTGCGCTCCAAAGTAATCCAAAGTAGCGTCCTGTCGTGCGGGAATAACGTCCAGCGTCCTAGGCGAGAATATAAGCCGTAGCCTCGCTCCTCTCCGGGCTCCGTGCCCCGGTGTCGCCTCGCCTGTCCCGCTACTGGAAACCAAACCTCCGTCTTCAGTTTTGAATCTTCTGAGAGGATTCAAGCAATAAGATTGCGTTTAAATGTGGAAAAAAACACGCAGAAATCCCGAGCGCGCGCCGTGCAGCCAGGAGAGAGGCTGATATGAAGGACTGTGACCGGCTCAGGCGCGAGCGCTCTGTGGAAGCCGACCGTCTCGCGCCCCGCCCTCTCTGGAAAAAAGGCAGCGCGAGACCTCCAGGTAAGGGGATGACGTCAGAGTGGACAGGTGCATGCAGATCCGAACTTCCGGGTGGAATAAAGCTGTTTTTTCCTGGAAGTTCTTCAGAATTTAGGATTTATTTCTTGTGTGAGAATGGCTCTAATGGAGGTAATGACAGGTTCCACTACATTATTATCCTATTGTGGTCTGACTGCCCTGTAATACAAAGAGATAAGAGTCTGCAGTGGTGAAAGTGAAACATGTTATTATGATAGTCACACAGTC
>OMNN01104380.1:12878-43683 GCA_900302755.1 Chromis chromis | reverse complement strand
CCCACAATAACACACACACACACACACACACACACACACACACACACACACACACACACACACACACACACACAAAAACATTTTTCTAAGTGCCCACAGGTATTATCAATACTGGAAAAAAAAGGTAACTCATACATAGTTACCACATAGTAATATGGATATTTCAGTATTTGCATTTTTATTTGTTTTCATGATTGAATCCTATCTGCTTTTTGTTTACACAGCCTGCAGTTCAACCGAGTTCAGCTGAACAACCCCAGAAGTTTTTATTTTGGGGATTTTTTTTTTTTTTTTGAGGCACGTAAAATATAGTGATTTTGACTAAATATGATTTTTAAGCTTAGATTTGCTTAAGTCTTTTGATGGAATGGTACATCACACATGATTCGTTTGAGAAACTGACAAATTCCAGCGATTTCCTCTGTTTTTACAGTTTCCGTCTCTGATAAATGATGTTACTTTGGCGATTGTTTTTAAGACAACGTACCTTTCTGAACCGATTTGGTGGGTTTAAAATATCAATCAATACACCTTATTTTGCCACAAATTCAGGTCTCTGCTACCAGCCAACCAGCAAACAAACTCCTCAGGGAGCTCCATGTTGTTTCCAGTAGTCAGGTGTGTGTGTGTGATTCCATTACACCTGGTTATTTTGGCCACACGCAAGACATTTAAACCTTCACACATACACCAGCATAGGTGTTTCTGCATGAAGCATTGTCCAGGTTTTCCACCACTTTGACCTCACACACTCACTGATAACAAAGATAGTACTCCCAATATGTACACCAAAACTCATAGGGATGACTCTAAATCAAGATAAACCATGAATGACAAAGCAATGAACCTTTTGAGATACAGTGATAAGACTGCACAAGCACTATAAATAGACAGAGGGGGAAATATCAAGGGGGGAAACTACAACAAAGTTAATCTTTAACATGGTCACAATTACACAAGGAAGTACTTTTCAAGAAATGTCATTAACATGTTGTTTACACACTGAAGAAAGCAGATTACTAACCACTGAATATGAGGGTTTCCTAGTCTGAAAGGGACTAGAAGCCATGTTATAATGCCACAATCGTGGGAATTGTGTCTATTCCCACAGTTATCAGAGAAAACTGTATTACAGTGGGTATCTCACAACAGGAGATGGCTCAGTGGAGCATTAAAGAAGGTGCTTTTATTCTGGGTGTTCTAGCTGCTTCACAGTAAAAAGCAACAAACTAGAGACACAATCTGACCAAACTCAGATCAGATCAGTTTCAAAACCTGCTTCCGACCATCCGACGCGACCAGCACGGGGGAGAGAGAGGCCGCTGTCCATCCAGCTATCCGATTATACTCGTCGATTCCTGGGTGACTCAGCAGAAAAATCCCCCTCAATTAAAACAGAGAAGCTATTCCTCTGTGTGTGTGTGTGTGTGTGTGTGTGTGTGTGTGTGTGTGTGTGTGTGTGTGTGTACATGATTCATGCTCCCCACTGCCTGAAAAAAAAACCTCAAACACAATGAGGTCCTTGTTCCCTAGAGCTATGACTGATAACTGATTTTCCTATTATTCCTCCTTCCTCTCCTCACCAACATCTAGAAAGAAGTCTGAGAGCAAGATATGAAGATCAGACGTTCATTTTGATATTTCGCTGCATTGTGCTTCGGTTGGTGGCCAAACAGCGACAGTGTGCAGAACTGCGATAACTGTACAGAAAGTTGGCACTGAGAGCTTTAATCATGGATCTGATCGTTTCTGATTTTTATCATAATCCTTCTGAATTGGTGCCTGAATTTTAATTTAGGGAACGTTATTGTACAGCTGCTTGTGGTACAAACACAACACTGACACATGTGGTATTCTCATTTTATAAAGTTTAAATGACAAACATGTTAGCAATATTTACCTGTTAAACATTGGTGAGACACAAAGCAACATCATCACCTTATTTTGGAGCCGAGTTCCTTCCACTCCATTTTTAGCTCGGCTTTGGTCTCCACCAGCTGCTAAATGCTCCTGACATTCAGCAGCTGGTTGCCAACTGTTTTTCGGTAGTAAAAAAAAAAGATTCTACTGCTGAAATAACAACTGTGCTACAAAAAAAGAGCACACAACACTATCAATAAGCATAAATGTCCCTGAGTGATGCATGAAATGGCGATATTATGTTAATAATGCATAATATCATAGATAATAACATAGGAACAACATGCGGTACAGTTATGGTTAAAAACTCTCTCCATCTCCCTAAACTTGATTTTTTTGTGTAATTTATTTGCCGAAAAACAACAAAAACTCAATAAAATAAGTTAAAGATGAATTTTTCTTCTTTGTTCGTATTTTCTTCTCTAATTTTATCATGAATTCTTTTAGTGTCAATAATCATGTAGTGAAAATCTGCTTTAATGACAGACCTAGTGTCAGGACATTTCTATGTACATGTTTGTGCTTCACAACTATTTGCATCACTTCCCATCGTTGTTATTGTGTCTGCACTATCATCAGAACAAACAGGCTTGGAGGTAATGACACTAAATTATTCTGCGCCATTATAAATTTATAACCTCGATCAAATCAAAGTGTATTAGTCTGTCATCAATAATGGATGTGAGTCTGCAAATATAACCAAACCCAGTCACTCGTGTTGTGTGCAGTGGTTGATTTGGCGGCAGCACAGAGATCTGAGGCGATCAAAGTCTGGATGACCTTAGTCAGTTTTGCAGAAGATAAAAAAAGACTTAATTTTGGAGAACCTGCATCTGTCTGGTTAAAAGAAGAAAGACTGTTCGAGTCTTCTGCCCTCCTTAGCGAGACTCAGATAACTGTCAACAGTCGCTGCTAAATTTTCACGTCTTGTTTCAAACGTGGAGACAGTTTTCTATCCTGCAGTTCAGACACTGAAGAAAATAATAGATGTGGAAGTTAATCACGGCGCAGACATTTCTTTTAATGCCTGAGGGATGATTTTTAAGCCTACTGCAGGTACAGAAAAGGCTTTTGTGTGCTGTGAAAATCACAGGTGTAATGCGGTTTAAGGTGGGAGTCGCCGACAGCGTGAACAATCAGATGGGACATTATGATTATAGATTATGTGATTAAGTCGAGTTTGTACAGCGAGAGGAGGCCGAGACGTAAAAACTGAGCTGTGGAGAACTTAAAATCTGATCCTTGTTCAGTTTTCTTTTCCCTTAAGAGACATAGGGACACATGTGTTCAGGTGTTAAGGGATTCAAGAAGGCATAAACTAACTGGTTATAGCATTTGGCTCTGTATATTTGGGAAAACAGATCCTTTGTCAACAGGCTTTGTTACCCGGACTAAATAAAAAGGTAAGATGGGTTTCAAAAAGCATAGTTTACAACATAAACACTGCATTCTGCATGTCCATGAAGTTTCTCTGCTATTCCTGACAATGTATTACCACTATATTGAATATTTATTCATTTCTCTGGTTTTAATTAGAGCTGTTGTCGACTATAAAAGTATTTTAATAATCAATCAGATGGTTTTAGTAGTTTTTTATGAAAAAAAAAGGTAGAAATTCTCCGATTCCAGTCTTTTAAATTTGAATATTTTTGGTTTCTATTTGTGGTTGTGGACAAAACAAGACATTTGAGAACGTCATCTTCAACATTTTCTGACATTTTACAGTCCAAACAACTTATTGATTAATCAAGAAGTTATTCGACTGCAGCTGTAGTTTCAAATGGAGAAACCCTTCAGGCTTCATGTCACTGTTTAAACTTACTATACTCCTGTGTAAACCAAATTATTTAGCATACGTTCAGAAATTATTAACGAAGGCGTTGTGTTTGAGAGCACAAACACTAGCAGCAGGCAGACTACACATTGTAATTTTTTAAAATATAATTACATAATCCACAGACTACAGTCACAAGCCAGTGCTGCTTGTTTCCTGGCAACTTCTCCGCTCCAGGATGAATGAAAAGAAGTATTGAGAAGCAGGAAATGCCCACAGGATCAGATTTTCATTGAAAAACCAAGGAGAGATGGTGAGTGAAGCGCCTGAATCAGAGACACTGAGCATCTCCAGCATGGTGGCGGGAGAGGAAGCCAGACAGCGGACGGACAAGTAGTATTACTGTACTTGTATACAGTTCTGAGATACTTGTGATTCAAGAATGGAAGTATTTAGTTTGAACATTTTGGTGCGTTGTCCTGCAACAAGTTTTGAGCATTTAACACTTCCTGCATTTGGATGAATGCTTATGCAATTTGCGCCTTTTTTTTGCATCAATGGGTGTTTGTGTTTTTAATGGGAGGGGGATATATGTCACAAGCATCCTCCCTTTAATCCACGGCTTCAAGTAGCTTTACCTCGTAATCTGCAGGTACTTTAGGGTGTTTATGTATTATTACATCCTCTCACCAATGTAACATCATAGCAGGATTAAAAGCAACAACCAAGTGCAAGTGTCCCCAAATGTAATGTGTGCGATGATGTGTTTACAGTAACTCTAAAAGTAGACAACCTACTGCCTGACCCTGTTGTGCAGCATGCAATAGAGCTGTGGATTCAGAGCAGTTTAAAAGGGGTCACTTGGAAAGACCCCAGAGGCTGTGACATGTGTTAACAACATGCACAGCTGAGCAGACACGCAGAGTCTCCTTTCAGCTGCAGAGATGCTCCTGATAGAAAAACTAACTTTGAATAGGAAGTGGATGCTGCTGCTGCTGCCTGGAAAACCCTGATTCATGATGCGTGTTTTTTGGGGGGGGACGGTGCGGCTGTGTACTCACGCCCTGGTCTTGGGGAAGCCCATGGACAGCAGCACGTCCAGAGTAGAGCCGTGTTTGACGGTGCTCGGCCGGCTCTGGCGCTGCCTCCGCGGGGTCACTTTGGCGTACAGGTCCTCTTTAGCTGCCATAACTCACTGCTCCGTAGGCATGTCAGGTCCACGGCGTCTCTGCTGTGTGTTCATTTGGTAGAGAATTTTTTAAAAATGAAAATAAAAGCAGGGAAGCTTTCGGGCGGCTGTTTTTAAGAGGAAGAAATCACGAAACGCTGCCAGGAAGCGAGCATGTTTCTGGTTGTTCGCTCGGCGCTGGATCGAGCCTCCGCCGGACCAGAAGTCCAAACATCAGCCATGAGAAGTGACTCCTGCCCGCTCGGAGGTGGACATCTCCGACTCCGTTGAATGAGAAATCAGACGCTTCCTTTCCAAACGATGTTTTATTTCTGAATGGGTGCTGAGTGAGCGCAGCCTCAGCCTGTAGGAAGGCTGCGGCTCGGACTGCGCGGCCCCTCGCTTAAAGGGACAGGACGCCGTTTGTGAGAGGACCGCGAGTCTGCGCGGCTTTTAAGGCGAATAAGGCGGAAATTAAGAGTAACGCTCGCTTCTCTCGGTGAGACGTTCTTTTATTAAAACACGTGAAATAAAAGTAGTCAGGTGATCCGAGTCAGTGTGAGGAAAAGTGTGAATGAGGCGCTACATGGTGGAAAAAGTTGCTCACATTTCCTGGCTGCGAAGAGGGTGTCGACAGTCCGCGCATGCGCAGTGCTGGGCAAAGAGAGCAGCACGCCATCATCAGTTGCCACAGCAACCCTCTGGATTTATCCCATACATACTATATTTTTTAAAGATTTGTTGAGGTTTTCAGGTAGTCTTCACCTAATTAGAATCCATATTTACTCCTATATTGAAAAATTCTTGAGGTGACATAGACTGGCTTTGGTAAATGGTAAATGGTCTGCACTTGTATAGCGCCTTTCTACCTTAGTGGTACTCAAAGCACTTTACAATGTGTCACCCATTCACACCAGTCCATGCAAGGTGCCTGCCTGCCATTGGGAGCAACTTCGGGTTCAGTCTCTTGCCCAAGGACACTTCGGCATGTGGAGGGGCTGGGGATCAAACCACCAACCTTGTGATCAGTGGACAACCCACTTTACCACCTGAGCCACAGCCGTCCCATGGCTTTTAACTCAATTCAGTTAAATTTTATTTATATAGAGCAAATTTACAACACATGTCATCTCACAGCACTTTACATAGTAAGGTACAGACCTTACAAATTATACACAGTTAATTTAAACACTTCCACTGGGTGAACCCTTGTCTTCCATCCCCTCTGCTCAGATTCTTTCTATAAGTCTGCATATCTAGTCTTCTTCCTCTCATAAGCTGCCTCCACTGAATTTTCCCAAGGGACTCTTAACTCAATGAAATACACAGTCTTTTCACTCACAAACCACAAAACAATGTCTGGCTTCAGATTAGTATAAACTATTTCCTGGGGAACAACTAGCTTTCCTCCCAGGTCACCTATATTCCCCAGTCACCAGCTCCTACCAGGCGGCCGGTGATCCTGACCAGCCCCAACCATAAGCTTTATCAAAGAGGAAAGTTTTAAGCCTAATCTTAAAAGTAGAGAGGCTGTCTGCCTCCAGAACCCAAACTGGGAGCTGATTCCACAACAGAGAAGCCTGATAACTGAAGGCTCTGCCTCCCTACTTCTGGAAACTCTGGGAACCACAAGTAAACCTGCAGTCTCAGAGCGAACGGCTCTGTTGGGATGATATGGTACAATAAGTTCTTTAAGATAAGATGGAGCTTGGTCATTAACAGTTTTGTATGTTAGAAGCAGGATTTTAAATTATACCCTGGATTTTACAGGGAGCCAATGAAGAGAAGCTAATACAGGAGAAATGTGATCTATTTTATTGGTTCCTATCAGAACCCTGGCTGCAGCATTTTGTATCAGCGGGAGGTTTTAAGAGAACTATTGGGACATCCTGATAATAAGGAAGCTTTTAAGCTTTTAAATAAGCTTTGTTTCATATAAACTGTTTAATTTTTGCATTTAATTTAATCTGAGCTGAGACTGTTAATAAATACTCTTATAAAATAATAGAATATTGACAAACACCAAGAAAAGAGAACGCATAACGCCACTCCACTGGCTTCCAGTTAAATTTGAAATTGTATTTAAAACTAATGGGAGCGCCGGCACTACCATTTGCATATCTATTTTTAAATGCCTGTAGAATTGCAACCAAATAAGAGCAATAATTCTTCTTGCATATGAAACCGGAAGAGTTAAACTTACATATTCTAATTACAATGTGTCATGTGCACTGTTTCCTTTCAGAAACTTGTAGTTACACTGTAAATAGTTTATTTTGATATACATACTGTCTTTTTTTAATTGTACACATTTTATTTCCGTTTTTGTTTCTGTTTATAAAAAATAGTGTATTTAAAAAAAACACTCCAAATAAATTTTCTGTGGTTTGAAAGGATTTTGTGTAGCTTTTTTACATTATAATTTTTGAGGGATACAGCTATGACATTTCTGTATTTAGGAAAATATGTGTAAAAAAAAAACGACTTTCATTTTTCTGGTGGTTTATTGCACTTTTTATTTAGCAATTAATTTAGTTAATATTTACTTATTACATATTATTAAAATTAGGATGTAAGGGTTGTATTGATGCATAGCAAGTTCAGATGCTCCAAAAAAAAAGATATGCTCTGGCGAACTTGTTCTATGGTAGGTTTTAAGGGTTAAGTTCGTTGTTATTGTCTATAAGTTTCTGAATGTTCAGAGTTGAGACCAGACAAAGTTACCTGGCATTTAGACATTATGCTGCCCACTGCTGGAACCAGCTCCACCTTAGAACATAGTAAGTAAGTAAGTAAGTAAGTAAGTAAGTAAGTAAGTAAGTAAGCTGAGGATATTTCTTTTTCCACTGCTTTCAGTAAATCTGTTTTACCTGTAAAGTATGTGTTTTAATTATTCTATACCACTTGTGTACACTTAATTTAACTTGCATGTACTGTTTTTTAAATAATTAAAATTAATTAATTGAACTGTATTCTGCTGTAGTTTGTATTTCAACTTTTACATTATTTACCTTTGATTGTAAAGCACTTTGAACAACCTCTGTGTGTCATAAGGTGCTTCATAAACAAACTTGCTTGCTAATAAAGCAATCAACATCCCATCATGCTCAACATCGGGACCCTCTGTATGCTGACTGCATACTAATCCATTTAAGTGTGCATTTTATTTTGAAACTTGTCTGTTGTGACATCTTACAGCCTTCTTTAGCTTTACTGCTTTAAACAGATCACATCATATTAGGAGGCAGTGTTATGGAAATGATTGGTAATATGGCACTCTCCTGTGGCTGGACTCTGTTAAAGGAAAACATAGCTAATAACACTGGCATTCTGTATTGCAGAATGGTCTGGCTATGTGAGTATAACAATACTGTAATTGAAACATGTTTCCTGTTTAGAATTAAATGGGTCCAGTGCCTCTTAATCAAAGCTGATGGAAAATATGTGCTGTGCTGTAAAGTTCACATTTGTCTGTGATTTTGTGCAGCACACTAGGTGTCATTGTTCAGACATGAACTGATTTTGAGGACATGCAGCATGTTTCAACAGCTAGGAAGATAAAAATGTATGATTTTTAATTACTTACCGGCTGTCTGCTGCTACTTATGGGCTTTGAGCTTTAAACTTTACTGAATTATATTCATGCAGTTACAAACATTGGCAGAAAAAGGATTTCGAGCCTGCACTAAATAAAAGTTCTGCATGAAAAACCCTGTAAGAGTGAGTAAGTATTAGCAGCTAAATGTAGTTAGAGTATTAACTTACTGGCTTGGTTTATTGTATAAGGCATCATTAGATTATTAATAGTGGAGCATCAGTCTGTCAGCAGCATGTTACTGTTGTAGCTGCTGCAGGTGGAGCTGGTTTGAACTACTTTATATACTTTTATTTTACAGGGACAGCAGATATATCTTTGATTTTGGTGAGATATTGGATCATTTGAATATGTATGGAAATGAAACCGTGAGAGAAGTTTAGAGGCAAGCATTTAACAAATAAACACGTCTGTAACGTCAGTCTGGAATAGGGTGAAGGTTAAAAAACACTGGTATAATCTTTAACAATGTGTTGTATTTTAGGAGCTTCTCACTGTGTAAAATCTTCATCTAACAAGCAACTTAAGCTGTAAAATAAATGTAGTGGAATAGAATGTGCAACATTTCCCTCTGAATTGTTGTGGAGTTGAAGTATTAAGTGGATTAAAATGAAAATGCTCAAGTACAAGTACCTCAAAGCTGTACTTAAGTATAGTACTTGAGGGAATATACTTTTAAATAATAATAATAATAATAGATTTTATTTGAAAAAAAAAAAAACACTTTACATTGTAAAAAAAAAAAAAAAAAAAAACAGTAAAAACACAACAGACATGTAAACTTTTAAATTTTAAAGATTAAAATGTCTCCAAAAAAGAAAGGTTTTCAGTCCCTTTTTAAAACTTTCCACAGTCTGTGGAGCCCTCAAGTTGTCTGGGAGGGCATTCCACAAGCGTGGAGCGGCAGAGCAGAATGCCCAGTCTCGGGGTGCCCCGATAGCCTAATGGTTATGTTGCGTGACCCACATGCAGAGACGTAGTGGCTGACCTGGGTTCCAGTCCGACCTTAGGCATTTACCGCATGTCCTTCCTGTTTCCGACTCTATCCACTGTCCTATTGAATAAAGGCGAAAAGCCAAAAATAAACCTTAAGAAAAAAAAAAAAAGAAAATACCACCCGGTCCCCCATTGTGTGTTTTAGTCCTCGGGAGGAGCGGAGGGATTGTGTTGGGGTGTATGGGGTGAGAAACTCTGTGCGGTCTATGTGGTTGTATGTCCGCACTCTCATAAGGATCCTAGCAGCACAGTTTTGGATGTACTGCAGCTTTTGAATGTTTCTGTTAGGGATCCTGTTGAGAAGTGCGTTTTAACTGTGTTTTTGATCATATTGAACTACTTTATAATGTAAGTAAAGTCAGTTTTGTAATTTTCCTGACAAATTCCCATAAACAGGAGTAAAGATGTGGCTTATTTATATGAATGCAAAGGTCAATATTACAGTCGAGAAACAAACGTAGACCTCATTTTAATTTATTTTATTTTATACACACAGCAGTTACAATCATCAGCTTTAAAATTACTAAAAAGAAAAAATAATGTAGAAAACATCTGATTTAAATATTGAACCTGATAGTTTATGCAGAGTCATAATATGTACTCTTAAACCACTAAGTACATGACCTGAGTATTTGCGGATATAGAGGATAACAAATTAAACAGAATGAATGTTATTTTAGTGTCCAGAGGTAGACGAGGGACTTTCATGTCAGAACACTTCAGGCGATTATAAGGCTTCACACAACGCCTCATAAACACGACAGTAATCATTTAAAAACTTTCCAATTCATTCAGGTGTCACGTTTGCTTCAACAGGTTTATGTCTCAGACGAAACTAGCAGATAAAATGTGGATGCAATATTGCCTAAAACATGAATGCTACAAATAAAGTAAACTTTCTCGTTAAAGTCAGGAGATTCAGGAACCACTACTCTACTGATGAGCTGATCTAAATCACACATATAAAAACACTTCTGTTATTTACAAGAAAGAGAAACAAACAAAAACAGACTTTAATAGAAAAAGATTCTAGTATATTACAACAGTTTGTTTAAAAAAAAAATGGCAGAAATGAAACCCTGCTCTCTGTGATAGATATGATAAGAGGGGCGCACTGGCGGAAATTAAGGTGTTAGGTCAGTAAATGTAATAAAAGCAGAGAAAATTGTGTCTGTTGAGCTAGAGCAGAGCTGAATGCATTTATATTTCAAGATTTATTTTTTTCATTTACCGGTACAGGGGGTTTCTGATATGTTTACACATGGATGCACCATTTATAGCTCTGTTAGGAGACACAAATGAAAACCACACAGAAACACTCACTTCAATCTTAAGCATAAAAATGTCTGAGGCTAAAATGGGTCAAAATTAGCCACAGCTCATTCCACTATGTAAAAAAATAACTATCAATGTACAAGAGAGGTCTCATCACTGATTTGTAGTAAATGATTCTATATAAATCTCATTTGCTGTCACATCTGAGACGCACAGTGCACAGCTCAGGTCATCACGCTGCTCTACTAGAAACCTAAAATCATGAGGAAATTCACACACAGAGAGACGTTGAAACCAAAGTGTTCTGTAGCGACTGCTGCCGGCAGACTATACCACAAACGATGACTTCTGTTTGAAATCCCCCTAAGAAACAAACATATCAAACATCATAATTAGAATACTGATATTTCCACTTTATCTGTTTTAACAGAAAATGTAATATGTGCAGTGTCTCTTGGAATAAAAACAATGTTTAAATTTAAAACAGAGGCAGCGTCATACTTACATCCTCCTCATCACCACCACCGTACGATGACGGAGGCTGGTAGACGACGTTAGGCCTTGGTTTGCTGCAGGAAGAATTAAAAAGGCATGTTGAGATTGGAGACTAGATTATACAGGCAATGTGTATTTTAACACGTAAACAATATAAAGTGAAATTAAACTAGACAGTAAGACAGTATAAAAAAGAAAATCCTCTCACCTCTCACTCTTCTCTGTAATGGGGAAAAAAGGAAACAATGTCAGTAGGTTAAAGTACTTGGTACATATTACAATTATAACATTTTTGCAGGGGGCTGATACAGATTATTTGTAATCAAGGAGACAAAAATTAATTTGCAGTAAAAATCTTGGTGTCAAAATTTAGAATAATACAAACTCTTGAGGCACTCCAGTAAGCGTTAGCCTGAGAGCTAGCGTGAGAGCTAGCCTGTTAGCAGATTGTAGCTCAAATAAGTTCCAGTTGCTGATGCCACAGTTATTTAAAAGATATAACGATTATATTTCAATATAACTGGGGAAACTGGTCATGCTTGTCATCATTTAAACTTGTGGTCTTTTTTAACAACTTCGGTGTAGAGTAGGGCTTCTCAAAGTCTGGATCTCTGTCCGGATCCAAACCGAATGGTAAAAATCCAGCCCAAACTTTGTGTTGTGAAAGAAATTCTCTCTTGTGCACTGAATATACAGTGCAGTTAGATATTAGTCGGTGCCATCCAGTTCCCTTATGAATGTGGCTTTAATTTAGTTTTCCGCCCCCATTCTTGATACAGTTATCAGCTGCTGACAAGTTGTGCCGAGCTGCTACGCAGGAGACTTTGCTATCAGCTTCTAAGTCGCATCTTGTTTTTATGGTAAATAATTTTACAACTAGTGTAAATGTAGAGTCAGAAATAAACATGGTTTGACAATCTGAACCATGTCTGCCTCAGTTTCATGCCGTCCCAATCACAAGAGATTGGTGTGCAATCACGAGCTCAGGGCTCACACTGCTGCAACTGATTGCAGTCAAACAGGCAATTTCTCCCACTAGGCTTGAATGTATTTTTAATATCTCGACTGTCTTGAACTTGAATACAAGTTTCTTAAAAGTTAAGCGAGTTAAATAAACGTTATTTTGTTATTACTAATCATTCAGGACCTCTCACCTTGAATGAAAATCAGATGCGGCCTTTTGAATGATAAGCTTGAAGATTGTGATGTTTATTTAAAATTTTGACCCTTTGGCCTTCGAGATACGACTCCGCTCGCTCACCGGAGCTGTTCCCGCCTGCAAATGCTTTCCCCTGTGCCTGTTTGCGGTACAGTAGCCTTCAGCGTTAAAAGGCTATTACCTCTGACAAGTAACCAATAAGAGAGAGTGGGACATTACCCCAGACCACAGAGTGGTGACTACTGATAGAGCGCTGCATCAGAACCAAAGCAGCACATTAATTTATTTTTATCAGACATCGTTTTTTTGAAAAGAAGAAATAATCCCAAAAAAAAGCGGAAAATTGGATCCTATAATCAGTCAACCTCAAATAACAAATATGCAACTTATATGCAACAGTCTGCCCTAACCTAACCTCATGTGTTTAATGCATCTATGACATTTCTTTTCCTTTCCGCTCGACCTGACAACACCTTTACCAGCCATCGTCTGAACTTTGTGCAGCTTAAGATGCAGAATTCTTTTTCCGGCTTGAGTTCAATTAATTTAAAAAGCTCGCTATTCAAACATCAATATCAGAATATTGATGAGGACAGGAGGATAAATGCTATGATTCAAATATAAAGTAGAAAACTCACTGGGCAGATATCCTTTCTTGTTGGCATACCAAATGCCAGCTACCAGTAGGCCCACAAGCAGCAGAGCCACTATTACACCAGCAACAATCCCTCCGGTGTTTAGGTCACCTTGAGGAAAAAAAACACATTTTGAAGTTAATTAGCTGCATTGTACACAAATATCATAGTAAGGTAAATAAGTACATTTCGATATGATGAGAATTACAGTTTCTACTAAGATAAACTCATTTGATGTGACCATATTAGTTCTTCACTTCACTGACTTTTACTTTATTTTATTCTCTATCATGTAAGATGCATTAAATGAAAGTGAACAGCACTTACGAACTTCCATTCTCACAGCTTTGCAGCGCTGAGCAGGACCAGCTCTGTTGGCAGCCTCACAGAAGTACTGACCAGAGTCCATCTTGGTTGCACGAGGAAACTCCTGTAGCCCGACAGAACATATTTGAATTTTAGGTGGATCACAAACGTAACAGTATAAATGATGCAGAGTAACGAGTTGTCGCTGACCAGTTTGCCATTTGCTGGATTCAATTTGTAGGTGTAATTTCTGAAGGCAGCAAGTGAGCTAGGATCAGTGGGCAGAGGGGTACCATCTTTGAACCACTGGTATGTGGGAGGAGGAGAAGCGTCGGCATCGTGGCAGGTAAGGACGGACATCTTGCCTGTCGTAACTGTTGGGGGGATCCGACACACGGGCGGAGACGGAGGCACTGCAGGACAAAATGTAAATCTGGATCACTTCTTTACAGGAACACACAGCCTCCATTACAGTACATAAACGTAAGACAAGAACTTTTACATCTAAATAGTAGTTATTTGATGGTAGTGAATCTTCCAAATCAGCCACAACATTATGACCACTGACAGGTGAAGTGAATAACATTGATCATATTGGTACTATGTGGTGTTCTGCTGGAAAACCTTGGATTTTAACATCCGTGTTGATGAGACTTAGACACCCAAATAAACATTATGCCAGAACAAGCACACTCCCTCATGCAAATATGGGGGATTCACATGATGCACTGGGCTCCTCTCCTCTCTCTATACTGTTATATATCACTAACCCTGTGTTTCCCCCAAGGTCCTGTGTCGTGTGCTTGTTCTCTCCGCAGATGCCTCTGGATCTGGAGCTACACGTCTCTGATCTGCAGCCGCTGGCCTCACTGTTCTGCCATCCCCACCCCAACTTCTCCTTCTATCCCTCCCCCCTCATTCCCACTCCCAACCCAAGATGGCCGCCTTCCCTGAGCCTAGTTCTGTTGGAGGTTTTTGAATTGAATTGAAATATGGCAATCCCAAATGTCACTGGCCTACCCCCGCAGAAAAATGCACCCCACCACATGGCAAAAACATCAAACAATCAGGAACATGTTGAGGAACATAACAATGGCCCAAGATGTTGATTTGACTTCCAAACTTCCTAGACCCCATTCTGATCAAGCATCAACAGGATGCAGTGGAACAAGTTTGATTGACAGAGGCCCCACTGCACAAGCCAGAGTACCCAAAGGATCCACTGGCAATGTCCTGGTGCCAGACCCCATAGAACACCCTGAGAGGTCCTCTTGTCCATGCCCAATGGTTCAGAGCATTTTTGACCACATAAGGGGGACCAACACAATATTAGGCTGGTGGTCAATGTTATGCCTGATCGGTGTAGATCTGTTATCAGAAAGTTGCTTACAAAGGATGCTTACCCAGAACAGTCAGCCTCACTGTGCCTTCTGCAAACTGGTTATTAGAATTAGACACCTCACAGGTGTACTCTCCATTGTCCTTACGAGTCACTTTGGAAAATCTCAGGTTACTGCCGCTGAACAGTGACACGCGGCTGGCATATGGCTCTGTGGAAGAGATGCAGCATTGAATACCTGACACAAAGCATTTAGAGACCAGGCGCCCAAGCTGTACAGACCTCTGAATTTGTTCTTTAGCAACAGAAAATGTTTCTGAATCTGCATAATGAAACACACAGTGACATGCATGCACTCATTCACCATTGACCTATTGGCATTTTGAATTTGTTGCCGCCGTCAGATTTTTTTGTTTGTAGCTGATAGGGATTCATCAACAAAATGTCTGTACAATGCATTTAGAAAATATCAAAATGATTAGACAATCATTTTGTAAGCATTTGCATGAAAATGGTATAAAAAAAACTTGAAATTAGCTGAGAGTGTTTCGAAAAAGAATTCATACTAGTGGAGCATATAATATATGTGCATGGGAAATAGATACATACTGTGTGGGCTAATCCAACTTTATAAACTTTCATTAAAATCAAGATAAAACGTTAAATAAAAGATATGCAAGATTAACGAAGACACAACAAAGTAATGTCTACTGACCTGTTAGCTTCCCATCATAAACCACATACGCCTGTGAGCCTTTTGTATCCTTAAATTTCCATTCAATTCTGGCGTTCGAGCCAAAGTCTCCCGAATAGTCGCATGTGAGGTCAACCCCTAAAAAACAGAATTAACAGAGTTCACACCAGTATACAGTAAAACATGTATTATTTAACATGGAATAAGAAACATTTACCAAATATAAATATTAAGAGTTTGCAAATAACCTAAAAAAAAAGTCTGTACTTGGTTGTTCTGTATATTAATTAAGCTGGATTACATCTGCATTAGGACGTTACATCTCAACAACAGATCTTCAGCAATAACATGCACCTCTGTAAGAGATACACTTCAGCTAAGAGACCCTGACAACTGTTACTGGCTGGATATCGTTGTTTTTCTATACATTTTGGATGCTAATGGAGATTTTTTTGACGGTTAAGACAACATGACAACATCAGTGACATTTCTCTTTTCAGTAGAACACATCTAGCAACGTCACTTTCACCGCAAGTCTTAAGATGCCTGTAAACATCAGTCTCTCACAAACTAAAATAAAGAAAATGAATAGGATAGCTACACAACAATCATCTATTCAGCAGAATATTTTTTCATTTCTTCATGAAAACTTTTCGTGACTCTAAGTGGCAGTAAGATCGTGCAACTGATATGACACTGGAGTGGAGCCAAGAGGCGACCACAGCCACCACCGATTAAAGTCTGGTCACTCCACACAATCAATAGTAAAGTTACAGGGCAACAGACGTACTTAGAAAACTGGAGTTAGATCCAATAACTACTGTTTTTCTGGAAAAACTTATTTGAAGAACAGTTCAACTACCCCCATTAACCACATACAATTAGCTCAACAAGTAGTTCTGACCTACCAGAAAATGTTTAATCTGATTTTGTAGCAATTCAAAGACTTTATATTATTGTCACTGAGAATTGTATAGACAGAATACATATTAACCTGCATTTATTCTATAAAGAAAGAAAGAAAAATAAAGAGACACTGAGCACCTCTGATAAAAATCGTCTGTCTCTGCTACTCCTTAAACATTCAAATTCAGACTTTTCATGTTTTTAGGACTCACCTTCATTCTCTTTCACACTAACATCTTTTTGTGTGGTGACCGTAAAGCCACTGACATCTAGACACACAAAGATTCAAAGACAGAAAAAGAATTAGACTTAAGGCAACTTAAGTGTCAGACATGCATCTTCACAATTTTAAAAAGGTTCCAAGTCTAAATTTTCACACCAGTGCTTTTGGCCTACATGGATATGATTATTTGCCAGTGCACAGTTTTGTATACAGCAGCAGGATCCATCAAAAGTGTTATAGTAGATTCTGGCAAACACTGAAAAAATTCAACCATGAAAAAAAATGAATCACAGAATTTATAAAGTGACAAGATATAAGACATACAAGTGATTTACAAGTGGGAAAACTGTGGTCCACCATGAACTCTTACATTCCCAAGTGGAATTTAGTACTTGGCTTATAAACAGCTGGCAGCATGTATTTTTGATCTCCCTCTTATGAAGTTAAGGCTTCATAAGAAGCAAGATGAAAGCACTCTTTGCTGCAATATTTATTAGCAGACAAGAGGCAGCAATAGATATAAAGGCTGGTACAGCTGAGATGATTCAGTTTATATGGAGATTAGCATCAGTTCTAAACTTATTTTCAACAGGAAACAACATTTTAGATCAGTGTTCTACTTCAGTTGCTTTAAAAACTGGAGTTTTGCGCACTCCTCGCTTACATGGAAGACAGGTTTAGGTCAGAAGATGACACATGGGAGTTAGGAGGAGGTAAAATGGAGTGGAATTCCAAACCTGAATATTTCAGTGCCTTATCTCAGAAACACACCTAAAATTAAAAGCAACTGTTGTTCAGTGCCTATAAGGAGATTATTTACTGGATTTCTTCAACTTTTATGGGAGTACATCTAAAATCCATAATACTATTTCTGGTTTTGGTCTATTGGTTGGACTAAACTTTCAATTTGAATAAGCCAACTTAGCCATTGAGAAGTTGCAATGGGCATTTGTTATCATGTTTTGATAACTTAAAGACGAAATTATGAAGTAAATAACGTTCAGATGACTGTGAATGTAATTAATCATCAGTTGCAGTAGGTCTAATTCACACTGTGCACTACCTTATTGTTAAGATCTTATTCTGTGTTACCAGCAAATGAAAAGGCACAACCGACGATCATCATCGCCACAGGAATACTTCACAAACTGACACTCTGAGCATGCTCAGAAGTTTTTAGGGTGTGGACAAGAACAAAAAAAAAGAAAAGAAGTGCTTCATTCCTGCCTGCTGAGCCAGGAAGCTTCCGGTGAAACTGTCAACAGTCTGGTTGAAACTGGGTCTTTTAAGGCAGAGCAGTGCTACTACAGAGACACAGGCAACTTAAATCTGTAATGCAGGCAGGCACAGGCCTATCCGTCACAGCTTACGTCCATCTATTGCACCACTTTACATTAACTTACACAACTGCTATTGTTTTAAGCGTTGGGAGTTACATTATTTAACTTGACTGCAAAGCCCTTGGTGATACAGAGAAGCTTCAGCTCCAGGAAAGCACAGCAGCAGTCAGTTAATTATTAACTGTGTGCAAAGTCACTCATTGTCCACCTCACTGCCTCTACTACAAAATGACAATATAAACAAAGCAAGACTTTAAATATATATGCACGCTACTATAATGCTTAGCTCGATAATTCAAAGTCACATGAGGTATTTTCTGTTGCAGACGCTTTAATGACGGACTCCCTTGAAGTCCGCAGGCGTTTCTCACAGGCAGTCTCAGCTGAGATAAGGCAGCACAGTCACAGTTTTGGTTTGGTGGCGAGATAAGGCTCCAGTGTGAAATGAAACCCGAGCCCTCTGTGACTTCCTTGTTTGCATACTTTGTGAGTTTCAGTGTTTGAGCGGTGACTAACTTTCAAAGTAAATCACTGGAAACACAGAGAGCCCCAGGAAACACTTTAAAAATAGCAGCAAATGTGCTTGCTCATTGTAATTGGATTTAAAGAGGCATGTCGGTCAGCTGCTGTTCATTGTCCCATTAACACATCAGGTAGGCAGGTGTACTACTGCAAATGCAAACAGTAACCAGTCTGGAATGCAGCTGAAATAATTATCACTTTATCCAGAAACACAAACCAGTCCAACTGCTCTGCGTGTGGCCTACAAACACTATGCAAGTCTCAATTGGCAAAATGTCGTGAGTAAACCTGGATTTACTGTTAAAAAAAAGCAAATCTCTTTTTAAATAAGCAGGATATAATTTGTGTTTACTTAATGGAAATAATAGCCTATCCACCCACAACTGAAATTCAAATACCCTGATCACATGAGAGACATGAGCTGTTCACAACTCAGAGACTGTAAAAGTTTATTTAGGATACAAATTTATGGAACAACAACTGAAATTTTATCTAAAAAATGGTAAATATTAACCAAAACTTTTAATTGATAACTATAGGGCTGCACACATCACTGCCAAGCAGCCAAGAATGAAAAGAAACAAGTAAGATACAAACCAATGGAGGGAGAGAATTACATGAGCGAAACAGGGAGTGGCTGAATAATGAAAGAAAAAGTGCCAACGTGAAAAACACAAGCTTTGCTTATTATACCGTAATGTGATCAACGTCAATGAATCAGCATCAGACTTTTGCCATCCATCCATCCATCCATCCATTATCTGTACATTATCTGTACGCCGCTTATGGAATATAAATAGTATGTCTGATTGGGCTTCTGTTTATTTTACTTCACAGTTGTTTTTCATAAAATGTACTGAATTTTAAAAATTATATGTGTTCAATACGACTCCTAAGTATTACCACTCTGACTGTATTTTCCATCAACATGCTGAAAAAAAAGTTCCAGCTTCAACAATAATTTAATTTAATTGATCAGTTGATAACTATTAATATATTTGGCAACTATTCTGATAACAAATTCATCAGTTTGAACAATTCTTTAGGAAAAAAGTCAAAATTCAGAGCTCCTAAATGTGAATGTATAGTGTAAAATGTGACATCTTCATTACAGTAAACTGAATTTCTTTCAGACAAAACATCCACATGTATAACTGTTTACCTCGTTGCAATATAGTAAATGGTAAATGGTCTGCACTTACGTAGCCTTTCTACCTTAGTGGTACTCAAAGCGCTTTAAAATGTGTTTCTCATTCACCCATTCACACACCAATGGCGACAGACTTCCATGCAAGGTGCCTGTCTGCCATTGGTAGCAACTTTGGGTTCAGTGTCTTGCCCGAGGACACTTGGGGGCTGGGGATCGAACCGCCAACCTTGTGATCAGTGGACACCTGAGTCACAGCCGCTCCAGTATGCACTTTATACTACTGTAATCACTTCATCATTGCCAGATCACTTTATGCAACACTGCTTTACAAACACACAGTACACCTTATGACCACTGCTGCTGTCACTTTATTTGTTTAATTGCTTTAGTTTTTATACTCTTTATACGTTGTGCATTTGGTGAAAGAGGATCAGGAAAATAAGAATTCCATTGTACAGTGTAACTGCCTAGTTTCTGTGCACATGACAATAAACCTCTTGAATCTTGAAAACAAGGCATTCGAGGAGAGGTTTTGGGCTTTGGGAAACACTGATCAACGTTTTACACCACTTTTTGACAACAATAATCGATTAATCGAGCAGATAATCATCACATTGATCGACAAAATAATCGATTAATCGAGCAGATAATCATCACATTGATCGACAAATAAACTAATTGTTGACTGGAGCCTTACTGTTCTGTGCACATACTTGTGATGACTGCTATAGGATGCAGTTTACACCTGAAATTAACTCAAATATTAGCAAACTCAACTATTTTAGTGCTTAATAATGACAATTATAACCTCAATGAACCTCTTTACTGGTGTATTATATTACAATATTATGGCAAAAGTGATACGTTATGCTTTATTAGTAGATAAAAGTAAAGTAGATGTTTGAAAAGCAGAAAGAGCTGGTTTAACTTCCACATATGAGTATACAGGCCTACAGTATGAGGCTGCTGGTGTTACTGTCCTCAACGCTCAGGGTGTTGTATCTCACCATATATATAATATAGCTAGTATAATAGAATTTGAATTTTACAAGCAAGAATTTTATTTTGTCGACCTTAATATTAACCTTAAACTTCCTAAACTGACTAAAGCAAAGGAGAAACCAAGCAGGCCAAACTTCTAGAAGCAGGCCTGAAACTCACTTCGGTTCTATTTACTACTCAGGGGCTCAATATCTGCTATTATCATTATTTTTGAGCTAAACTGATCCAAAATATGTAGTTTAATCGCTGACTATCTTCAAAAAATACACCCTTTTATGTATAGTGCCACCACCGCTACTCACCTGTTGCTGCGTAGAAGAACAATAGCGCCGAAAACAAGCTTCTGGTAAACATGTCGGTTTGCTGCTCCTGGGTCCTTTAAGACGATGTTTCTTTGTGATAAAACTCCCGAAAAACAACAGAAAAGGCACCGAAAGTTCGTCCTTGTTTCGAATAAACAGCCAATGTCCACTATTTTCGATGTCTCCACCTGTACTGACCGTATGTCTATAGCACTGACCGCCTGCTCTCACCTGAGGTTCCGCCCAGGTGACGACAGACTGCGGTACTTCCTCCCACTGGAGCCTCTCAGGTGACGACGGACTGGAAGAACTGGTCTGACTGGAACAGAGACAGAGGAAGCACTGTACATGTAGAGAAGACAGCTGGCCGTGACCAACCACGCAATATGTGTCTTTTTCTCCACTATCAGCTGTTTGCCAGACACCGATGTCTATGTTTTGGAGTTTCCAAGTCAGAATGATGATGAAATATAACTTATATGAAGCGATCATTCACTAAAATCACGTGACATTCTGCAAATGATGACTGTCACTTTAATTCTGCCATGTCAGTAGAAACTAGAGGACAAGAAATATCTAATTTTAGGAAGTAAATTCCAGATACATGGCCCAGAATTCTCTATATATCGGTTTTCTACCTCAAATCATCAGGTGCTTCTGCTCAATCACTCCTGATTTGCTTAAAACGTTTTTCTAACTTTAAAAAAAAATTATAAAGATTAGATTAGATTGACATTGTATTTAGATTAATATATGTAGTGCTCTCCAAGATATATATATTCTTGTTTTGCTGGTGTTTTGCCGGTAGAGCCACTTTCAGCCTGTTTTTTCATGCATTTAAATCTAAGACTATGTTTGAATGGCAATGTTTCATGCTTACATGCTGCAACTAGTCTCTGATTATGGGTGAGTTAAAATATGCAAAACACTGAAGCTATCATGAATAGTCCCATCCTTCAACTTACATTAACAAAATAACATGATAATGCAGAAGTCAACTAGGGATATTGACAGAACCATATGCTTCTGTCAATCAAACTTGTTCCACTGCATCCTGTTGATGCTTGATCAGAATGGGGTCTAGGAAGTTTGGAGGTCAAATCAACATCTTGGGCCATTGTTATGTTCCTCAAGATGTTCCTGATTGTTTGATGTTTTTGCCATGTGGTAGCATTTTCCTGCGGGGGTAGGCCAGTGACATCTGGGATGCATTTTGCAGGGATTGTAATCCAGCTACCAAGTATTCAGATTCTTAAGTAAAACTACTGATACCACTCTGTGAAAAATATTCTGTTACAAGTAAAAGCACGGCATTTAAAATGTTACTGAAGTAAAAGTATGAAAGTACAATCAGGAAAATGTACTTAAGGTGTTAAATCATTAATCATTAGATTGTTGCTACTCATGTGTTAATTTAAAAGCCAGACTGAAAAATTAAGCTGTACAGTAAAACCAAATACTGCAGTTCTTCAAATGTCCACTTGGGGCAGACTACAAAAGTGAGTTAATCCCCATTGGTCCTCATGATA
The DNA here is from genome assembly GCA_900302755.1 of Chromis chromis. Classification (NCBI taxonomy): domain Eukaryota; kingdom Metazoa; phylum Chordata; class Actinopteri; family Pomacentridae; genus Chromis; species Chromis chromis. The sequence continues at coordinate 21,353 of OMNN01104380.1, read as the reverse complement.
AAATGTCCAACTTTGCAGTAGAAATAAACATGTTTACAGCATGCTGCAAAAAAACAAATTTGGTCTCTGTAGCTAATTTACTTTTTAATGCCAATTATACAGAGGGTACATTTTTATATAGCTCACCATTGTATTAGGGCTTACATTACTGCATTATTAAAGGCATGGCTGCTTTGAGTTAGACAATTGGGCACCATCATAGGACAGTTCATGGCCTACAGACACCTCCATGGCTCCACTTGCACTCCACCTCTTTGCTCATTTAAGGATTAACCATGACTTAGAAGGAGTCAGGCACTGCCTAGATGGTGATGCCACACTGAGCTTTTAACTGCTGTTTAGGAATTCTGTGGGTGATGCCATGTAGGGTTTATTTATCTTTATATACAGTCAGTAAGGTGGAACTTCTTTTGAACATTTTGTGTAGGTTTGCAGCTACTGATTATTTTCACGAAGGATTAATCAGCCGATTCTTTGCCTCATTAATATCTAAAAAAAATAGTGAAAATCGTGAGCAAGTCCTTCATGATTACCCAGAACCCAGAGTTACACATTCACTATGCTGGTGTTGTCCAACCAGTAATGAAAACACTAAACTATTAAAAAAATATGCAAACTAATTAAAAGGAAAAGCAGCAAAAAATCACATTTGTGAAGCTGGAACTATAGAATGTGTCTTTATAAAAATGACCTAATTAATCAGCAAAATATTTGCCAATTAATTTTCTGTCAAACAGCTAATTGATTAATCGACTAATTGTTTCAGCTCTATTTGTATAAACATTTGGGTTGTTTCATAATAAGAAACATTGTGCTTTGTGTGCAAAACTCATAATGTGTAACCAGTAACTTAAGCTGTCAGACAAATGAAATTGAGCAAAACGTTCGATATTTCCCTCTGAGATGGCACCCAGTGGAGTAGAAGCAGAGGAAGTTCTTAAGTACAGTACTTAATTAAATGTATGCAGTCACTAAAGCCAAGCCACTAAAGTTAATTGACCACAAATACATATTTTATTCTGCTTGTGCAGTTAAAGGATTTTTTTTTTTGAAACCTGTAGCTGAAACTTTAGTGTTTCCTCATAACTACAACCACCAATGCCATATGTCCTCTTTCTGTGTAACATTTTCTTATAGAACCTGATTTGACCCAGTGCTACCCTCTACAGGACAGCAACAGCTCCTTCAATATTAAAGTAACTCCAGATATGCATGTATGTATATTCACTCTTAAACATGTACAACTGGATAGTCAGTTTCAGTGTAATGAGCAATGTTCCTCGTTGTTTGTGTGGTTTCAGTTTATTTTATTGTCATTATACAGTACATAGTACAGCAGTGCTCTTCAGTGCATTTACATGATTGTGCTTTTGCTACACACCACCTACTCAACTATATACATAAGTAAAAATCCTTTACATTACCAGAGAAAACATTGCATCATAAAAAGCATAGTCAATGTAAATCTATAAGTAGAAACATCACTGTGGCTCTGACTAAAACTATAGCTTCAGAAGGCATACTCAACAAGCCTCAGCCGAACATGGGTGTCTCAGGCACAAGTGAAAGGCAAAATAAGAATAGAGTTTGTGTTTTGGTTTTCATTCTAACGACAGTCGAGGGACCTTATACGTCGTCACCTCGCAGTAGAATAGAATAGGAGACTTTATTGCTCGTGCATGCATTAGTGGTCAGTCAAAGTTTAGATTAAAACCCTGTCTGCTATCTTTGCTGCTTTATCCATTTCCTATTGACAAACACAACACACCGTTCCATTAGTGGACCTGCACGGCGCAAGGTCGCCTCTATCTGCTCTCATTATTTGGCAGCCAAGAAGAGACACAGGGGACAGATTTCATTAAGGCAAAATAGATTGCTTACGTTAAAGATTGATGAAACTCAGCAATAATTCACATTGCACAGTGCAACGTTGCATAACTTTTGAGCTGGAAAGACTTCAGTCGTTAGATGGCATAGCAAAAGCAGTTTTTAGTCCCTCTTTAAAATCCCTCTTAACTGCCGTCCTCACCGATAGCTCTTCTTATCTTGGAAACAAGACTGGAGGCAAAAGCTTAATATCTTTCAGTGCACTGGATACAGTTGCTAAAATTGTTGATATTGATGTAGATATTAAATAGTTCAGAATATAGACTCTTTATTTTAAGACTAAGTCACATTCATGCTTTTTACTCATCAACCTGTTAGATAAATCTGTTATTAATGTGGATCCAACAGATTTGTGCTGGTTACTTAGACGACTGTTAATATGTGTGAGTACTGTAGAGTACAAAGAGTAGGCTACGCAGTAGTATGTGTGTTTAGTATCGAGTGCATAATGCAGAGTATGCAGGCCTGTGACATATACTGTACGTACATTCACTTCAACTTATTGCACTTTGTGCATACACACAACTTCAGGAAAGTCTAGTATCCGTCGCCAGATGATCATGGTTGCAGTGTTCACATATGCAGCAGTTTGGCGCCTACTTCACAGCCAGTGAATTTCCAGCAGCGTGGGAAGTGTCATCAAGGTCAGCAGTAGGCCACTGCAGCTTTGTAATAGGACACTCCATGCTGAGCAGGGGAGGAGGAGCTCTGCAATAAGAAAAATAACGCAGGTTCAGAAGGAGGAGCATTTTGTTTGGCACGCTCAAATGGCTGCTTTTTACAATAACCGGATGTGCACAGCTGGAGCAAACCAATGACCACGAGGACAAGCAGCTCACTTTTCTCAACCACTGAAGTTTTGATCGCCGTGCCGACATCGGGCAGTCTGATGTTACAGGTGAAGTTGGTCTTGCCCTTGGGCAGGTTTTTATACAGAAGGCGGCAGACATTGCCTGGAAAGATGCGAGCTCTGGCGCGGTGCTTGAAGGGGGCATGCTGCTCCTCGTCTGGGTCGGTGGTGTCGAAGAGTCTGTGGTTCTGCGTGTACTTGCAGAAGGGTTGTGGTGAATCAGGGGGAAGGGAGTATTTGCAGTCCATCCTGAGGTGATCCTCGCCTATGGAGCAGTAGGCCAACTGAATCACCTTCTGAGCTGACGCAAAGCCTGTGGACAGTACGGCACAAAGAGATGTGTGTGGTCATCATTAGATGTCGGAAAATATCCTCCTTTATTAATAGGTGGATTGTCTTACCAACAAGTAATATTGTGGTCAGGAAGAACATTTTCCCAAGTTTCCTGGACAAAACAGAAAAAACAAATCAGAGCAAATGAAACGACCAATTATTAAACATCAGAAATAAACAGCTAGCCTATTCATTTGCCGTCTTTGGATCTACACCATTGAGGTTCCCAACAAATAAAGCTGACTCCGCTGTAAAGGCTCAGATTTCAGAGAACATGAACACCACACTTCTGCAGAAAAGTCAGTGTACCACAATACAACAACTGATCAGCCCCACTGTTTACGCTGCAAAGAGATGAACTGCAAACTTCACTGGTGAATTGCCAACACTGACGCATTTCTGTGCTTAACCTCTCTGGAGAACAACGGCTGATTATTCCCCTCAGTGTGTTAAGAAAACACACAGAAGCAACATTTTTGTTTGCTTGATGCAAAACCCCACTCTTGCCTCCAATCAAATATTTGCTCTAGTGCAGTGTTGAGCCAAATCTTCATGCAGGATAACAGAGTGACAGAAAGCCATCCTGAATAACACAGTTCAATATTTTACCATAGCTTACATTCAACACATAACAGCATCCAAATCGTTCTCACCTCCTCTGATGCATTTTGAGCCTTCCTCAGTGCTCTGCAGTGTGATGCCAGGGGTAGATACAGTAGAGGTCGGCTTATAGAAGAAACAGAGGAGAGAGGGAGGGAGAGAGAGAGAGAGAGAGAGAGAGGGAGAGGAGGGGGAGAAAATGCTGCTCCAGTGGACTTTGGGGACATATCACAGTACTGTATAAGCTTTAGTATTGATTTCTATCTACTGTTTTAACCAGAGGACGGAGGATCACATGTCAATACACAAACCCTCCGGTTCCATACTCAAAGATTCACGCTGCTGACTGAAGAGGAAAAATGTTGGGATGAGGGTTTGATTAGCTCAGACACTTCAGCGGCTGATCTACATTTCCCCATTCAGTGCGAGTGCAATGTGTGTCAGCAGTTTCTCCAACCAACACGGATTATAGTGCATACATATTAAATACGCAGACGCTCAAATCCTCCCGATTGACTGAAGATCTATTACGCTACATTTGCGTCTGCATAAATAAAAACACATTTAAGGGAGAAAAGAAAATCAAGTAATCATGCAGGATGGTTTCATATGTGTTAAGTGTTCTGCTAATACATGCATCATTAATACAACTTTTCATACAACTACATTAATGTGAAGAATAATCCTGAGAATGTTGGGTTTTCATGCATGGAAGGTGATTCTAAATTGCCTGTAGTTGTGGGTTTGACTTTGAATATGCACGGTTATCTGTGTTATCCCTGCAATGAACTGGTAACCTGTTTAAGGCGTCCCAGTTGCTGCCTCTTGCAAGATAAAATGAGTTTAACCATTGGTTTGGTGGACTGATCATTGCCATTCCTACAACCGCACTCATATCATGGCCAAAAAAGGAGGAAAAATGCTTCGACATCATCTTATAACTCCAACATATCAACCCCCTGAGCTAAAATCAAGTGAAGAGCTGCAGAAGACGCAGCATAATTTCTTCTATTTCTGCATAATCATCACTTTTTCAAATACATAAAATGAAGTTCTTACAGTAGAAAACTAGTTTCAGTGAAAACCCTAGAAAGTGATAATTCTAATCCAATTCTAAGCCTGAGAGATGAGTCCAGGCACACTCCTAATTAGCTTATCATCTGTCTCTTAATAGCAATATCACTGTAGAGCTGGATAAATATATAATTTGACAAAGGGGTTATCTAAGCGGTGAGGGCTGTGGCTATGTAAAATTATGCAACAATGTCTCATGCAGCCTTAAACCACGAGGTAACAGCTGGGATTGCGTCTTGTCAAATCCACTGAGCCGGAGCCACAGTCTCCTCAGTCTCCTCTGTATCCTCTTCACACTGCTCATCCATTTTGTCAAGGTCCTTCCTTCACAGCTGCTGAACGACTGCCATGCCGAAGCAGTCTCCCAGGACACTGACAGAAGTGTTGCAGAGGTCTCTGAAAGGCACAAACAACAGCACGCACTGATAGCAGGGGGATATCTGCCACCCTGCACTGTGCTTTATTTAACACATTAACGTCACGTATTCTTACTATTGTGTCTCCTCCTTTCTGAATATGAAAAGTGGTGATCCCTGCCAAAAGTATTCATTAGAGATTCTGTAGCTGTGATCCCTGCTGCTCCTCTACTGAAGGCTGCTGCTGATACACTGCAGATGAAACACAAGCCATCGCCTTTCCTTCCCCATTCATGTACACTATAGTATTTTATACTATGCTACTATTATACCAGACTATCGGATTGCATCGAGTATTGATTAAGAAAAAATAATGTAGTTTTATGCTACAAAAGCAATCAATCCATGTTTTGTCTTAATTTTCTGCTTTCTATCTTCCTTCCTTTCCTTATGAAACTGTTAACATTACTGAGCCTGATCTGATGTTTTAGGGTGATTTCATCCTCCTGTACGCTGCAGTAACTGGGACGCCTGCTCAGAGGCAGTTTTTTTGGCCCAGACTTGGCCAGACAGATGCGTATCTGATGTTAGTCAGACAGGCCAAGACTGGCATAAACCTGCAATGCATGCAAATCAGGGAGTGTGTGACATAAAGTCTGCCTCGATTGCACACATCTGTTATTGTTAAGGCAATGTATTAGTCCTTTTTAGAAGCTAAAATTTAAAGAAATATACATGTTGTTCATCTCTTTTTTAAAGAAATGTTATTAATGGTTGGCAAAAATTGTAAGGATGCTTAATTTTTCTGCACTTAATTTGTAATCGTGCTTTTATTTTGAAAGAAATGACAGAGTTATGCAGCTGCTGACTGCAGAGTTGGCTGTCTGCAAAGTTAATGAAGGGCCTGATGGTCTACGCACTGTATAATTCAGGGAGGCACCCATTAACTAACATCCCTAATCAAAAGCAACGCGAACACACTCAGACTGGAGGGTTGTTTGAGTTAATATAGATAATGTAGCTAATTTCATTAGGAAATTCCTATTTTATTGCCTTATTAATTTGCCTGCAAGAGCAATGTGATTTCATTATGGTGCTCTTCATCTTGAGCACAGCATTTGAAAAGCAGAATACTGGTGTTAATGTCGCATAAAAATCCAATAATATAATGTTTTTGCACTGAAGTCCCTTCTAGGTCATTGATAAGCCCCCCAAAACTCATCTGTGTGCATCAATGTTACTTATTTAGAAGGTTTTCCATTAAAATAATCCTCTCCTGCCTTTCATTCTTCTTAAATATGCAGCTCCATAAATATCCCCCCTCTCCTTGCATACACCCCTCCCAACTCACTGCAGCTCAAGCACACCAGCTCACCCTCGACTCTGCTCAAACACTGTACAACTTCTTTAAAACTGCTACACAATGGCAAATTGTAATGTTGGAGTAATTCAGCCGTGAATGTTGGGACCAGAAACCAATTCTGAGGAAGGATGATGAAACGGAAAAGCCCCACCCTGCAAGTTGACAGGATCGTTTAAAAAAAAAGTTTGTTACATATGAAACTGTGGAAGTCTAAATCCATGTTTTTTAGACTGTCATCAGTACACTGCAGTGATCCAGCATATCTTTAACTGCTTATTTGTCTCATGGTTTTTCTTTTCTTTTCTTTATTTTACCTTTATTTAACCAGGAAGTCCCATTGAGATTAGAAATCTCTTTTTACAAGGGAGACCTGGCAAAGGTAGCAGCCATACAAAATCAAAAGCTGTAAAACAGATACATGATACACAAATAAATAATAGATAGCAAAACAACAACAATAAAACAGATTGACAGCTATTCAAGGACAGTCAGGAAAAAACAGTGACATTCTTCCTTGATTGTATTTCTTTATGATACTCTTAAACTCGTTAATGGATATGAATGTTTCTAGTTTAAGAGTTTTTTAGATTATTAAGATTATTCCATGACCATGGTGCATGATAGGAGAACGCTGTTTAATAGCATATAATAGCATATGATGTGTCTAATAGCATATAAAATACACCATATGGACATGTTAAGAAGATAAACAAGCTTGATTTCCACCAGAGGGGGTCTTTAAAGTATCAAAAGTAAATACATTATGCAGGAATAGCCACATGTGAGTGTTATATATTCTTGTATAAATAATATGTAAGTAGATTTTTATTTAAATTGCGATTTTATGGGATTTTGATAGGCCAACAATGTGCTGATATGGCTTAAATACTTTCTTCTTTCTCATCCTCACATTACCCAAACCTCTGATCTTCCTTCTCGACACTGTACCTTGACAGAAAACATACATTTGGGTAAAAGAAAAGAAAATGCAACAGTAAAAAGACTATTTTCCAGTATAATGGGTACAAGGTTCCATCATTTTCTGTTGCTGATTCAAATAAACTCCACTGCATTTGCACATGTACGTCTCTGAAGCGCACCGAAGAAAATGTTGCTCAATTACTGCTCTGCAACTGAAACTGCATCAGATAAATCACTGCTGAAGTCAGTATGTTCACTTCCAATGAGCTAAAACTCCCCACAGGTCTGCAGGGAATGAGTGGTATGGAGCACGGATTAAAAACACATTTAGAATTGAAATCAGAAGAGGTCTGAATTCCTTAACATGTGTATTCCTCTTCTATTATTCTTTTAAGCCGCGTTTCCACCGACAGTATCGGCTCGGCTCGGCTCGGCTCGGCTCGGCACGGCCCGGTTATTTTGCGTTTCCACCAGAAAAAGTACCTGTTAAGCAGGTACCAGGTACCATGTTTTTTGGTACCTGCTCCGTTGGGGTTCCAAAAAAAGTAGCCCGGTTGTGTAACGTGACGTAGAAATTTCTAGACCGCTGATTGGTCCGAGACAACTGTCATCGGTGAGCAACTGTGGAGTCCACATGCCGTTACCGGCAGCTCAGCGAGCAAACTTTGAGAAACTACACTAATGTGTAAAACACCACTTGTTCATACCGTGTTTCCACCGCGGACTATATCGTGTTTCCACCGCGGACCTTATAGTATTATTGTATGAACAAGGTCCGCGTCACCCACTGCAAGGCTGACCGCCGGCACTTCCGCATATCGGCGACACGATTGTACATTATTTCAGCGCAACAGTGTGTGTGTGCAAAACTTCTGTGTGCCGGGGGATTCATTCTAATACATCTGATCAGACCAGAGACGTTCTGGAGAACAAGGACACATATTATCACTTTTGTGTCGTTTTCCACGGGGATCGCTGCTGTTTCAGCAGCGGTTCAGTGTCCCTCTGCAGAGCTGATAGCCGCACACGATAGCCCCGCCCCCCAACTGCTCCGGCCGGGTCGGTGGAAACGCGAACATAACCGGGCCGAG
>OMNN01104380.1:0-10510 GCA_900302755.1 Chromis chromis | reverse complement strand
ATATTTTTTTATTATTATTTACAGTTACAGGTTTTTGTTTTGCAGTAAACATGCGCATTGTGTGTTTTTGTAGTTTTAATAATATGTTTCTGTTTTTTGAAAACGAATCTAGCTACTTAGCTCTATGGACTGTATATAAATTGTAATAAATATAAGTTTTCATTTCAGGTGTGAGAGGCTGAGAGTCAGACTTTTAATTAAGGCATAACTACGTTCATGTCAAGGGTTACACATTCTTTCTCCTGCAACAAGGTTTCAGTGAGACAATTTGATGTTCAGATATTAGATCATTAACTAACAGAGATTTAGAGATCTATTATTCAATAATCCACATAATCCTCTGCTACATCTTGGTTGTTGATTAATGAAATGTGGGTAATCTTGGAGCAGACAGTCTCTGTGGGGTTTTAGGAGGGTGACAGCTGTCTGGAAGCTTCATGTTAAACCTGCACCTCTGCCTCCTGGTCTCACCTCTGGATTGTCCTGGTTTAGGGTTTCTAAAAAAAAATCTGCCATATTCCTAGAAATGAGTGCTGCACCATCCAAAGTGGGACAAATGCTGTCTCCTAATCTGACCATGTTTTCCTCAGAAAGTTTTCCAGCTGTTTATGTGGCCCACTTAGTTTTTTATGTATTCAAGGTATTTTGCTGCATTAATTTCACAATGAATTCTGAATGTAACTTCCTATATTTGCATCTCTTTCAGTGAACTCCGTGTCCACATTTCTGTTCGCTCCACGAGGGCCCCAGATGTTTCCGTGTCTGACCTACCTGGAGCGAAACGTCCGGGTGGACTGCGAGTTCCCGGCCACCTACCAGATCCCCGGACCCTACTGTGAGTATCGGCAGGACAGCCGGTTAGTGGGCAGCACCTACCCCAACGCTGTCATCTACGTGTCTACGGAGGACCGCCGGAGGAGCAACGTCAGCCTGGTCAGCCCCAATCTGTGCCGCCTCACCTGGGCACCGCTGGCCGACGAGAAGCCTTATACCTACACCTGCAGGGTCTATCAAGGCAATAGCTGGAAGGAGAACAGCATGGCCGTCCATCACAGTGAGTAGTGATTTGGGCCTTTGTTTCCCCAACAAACACCAGCAGAAACATTATCTAAACTCACATTCTTCTCCATTTCAGGGATTCTTCCGATCTGCTCTGCAATCAGTGTGATGTTCAAATCAGCTCCATGGTTTCTGTCGCTGGTGATGTCTCTTCCTGTGGCTGTGGGTCTCCTGAGTCCTTGAAGTCTCACTTTCACTGGGTAAAAACAACTCCATGGACCTTTCTTACATGATTTTAGACTCTCTATGTGTTGATCATTGGTGCTTGATTCAATGTAGGGGGGGATTTTTATTTTATATTATTTCATTTTTAGGCAGACAGGAGAAGCTCTGGAATATGAAACCCCCCTCTAAATGAATGAGACTGGATAAAATCAACCTCTCAGTGAGAAATCAGTAAACATGTATCATCGGAATGTGAGAGATTTTATGTAATAAGCCTCACTGTCACCACTGTACCTTGAACACCGTCGTTTCACAGTGCTATCAAATAGGGGACGAGATCAAACGACAGACACTGTTTATTTTCTATTATGACGGCTATTATAAATAACAGATTCGTTTTTGTAAAATCTGTTCTCTTCATCCGGTCTCTCTTGTACATAAGATTCATCAGAAACTATCTGGATGTACAAATTTGCTAAATAAATATTTATTTTATGTTTGTTTTTTTTTGAATGAAAACAGATGCTTCTTATAGATTTATATTAAAAAATAATGGGTTTGATTATATACGTTGATATTAAAAGTGCAGATTGTCTCTTAGCACTTATGTTATTGCAGCATATGGATATATATATATATATTTATGTTAAGAGTGGAGAGCCCTCTGATTGGATTTATTGTGCTACAGAATCAGTAAAGAGTGAAAAATTGCAGCTTATCAATTATACAATTAGCAGTATGTAACCCAGAGATGCATTCAGGTGATGTTATGGCTTCTGAACTATAGTAATAAATAACTGCTCAAACACTGCCTTTCCTGCTGGCATTGGGCCTCTCTGATACCTTCAGTAACTTTAACCGGAATCAAAACGAAGTTATGTGCACACTGATTGGACCCCATGTGAGGTTCAAGTCAATATGATAACAAATCAGCTCAAATTAAAGCTCTTTTCTACTCTCCCCACTCTGGACAGCAATAACACTGAACATGACTGGATGATTATTCCGTACTTGAAGATCTTTGGATTCTAATTCAGTGCACCATGTTTCGGTTTTTTGCTTTGCTGCTTCTCCACCTCACACCCTTAAAAAAAAGACACGGAGGTGCATGACTGTTTGCAATTCTGTTCAATGATGTGGGTCAAGTCTGCAGCCATGTAATGATAAAATAATGAGCGATGCTGCAGCTGTCCATCAGATGAATCAATATGTGGTGCGAGAGATGATTCAAGTGTAATATTTTGCACAGCAAGAACTCACTGTAATAACCCTGGCGTGCTTAAATGCTTCCATGTACACATTAATGTGCACAATATAAAAGATTATTATAGCGCTTTCATTTAAATGTTCTATGTTTTGCACTTTAAACACTGTCTGAACACATTTAGGGCCTTTGCAGGTTCTGTTTATGCTGCTTGCTTAATTCAACTTTGATGCTTTTAAAAAAATCTTTGTGTCTTTAGTTCATTTCTATATTATATTGCTTTCATTTTTGATGCTGCTCTGCTCACTTTGATTTGCAAGCTAGTACTTGGAATAAAGATGTCTTTATATTTTTTCAAATAGACAAGTCCGCTCGTTTGGTTTATTTTGTTCTAGCACTAAAAGTGTACTAAATGAAATAGCCAAAGTATAGTAACAAATAAAGGTTATGAATTATAAAAGTTGCCTGTGTTTTCTCTGCACAAACTGCTGAATCTTAAGTATAGAACCCTGCTGCGATCAGGCATAACATTATGACCACCTACCTAATATTGTGTTGGTCCCCCTTATGTGGTCAAAAATGCTCTGAACCATTGGGCATGGACAAGAGGACCTTTCAGGGTGTCCTATGGGGTCTGGCACCAGGACGTTGGCACTGGATCCTTTGGGTACTCTGGCTTGTGCAGTGGGGCCTCTGTCAATCAAACTTGTTCCATTGCATCCTGTTGATGCTTGATCAGAATGGGGTCTAGGAAGTTTGGAGGTTTGATGTCTTTGCCATGTGGTGGGGTGCATTTTCCTGAGGGGGTAGTCCAGTAACATTTGGGATTTCCATTTGCACGAGGGAGTGTGTTTGTTCTGGGACAATGTTTATTTGGGTGTCTCAGTCTCATCAACACAGATGGCAAAATCCAAGGTTTTCCAGCAGAACACCACATAGTACCAATATGATCAATGTTATTCACTTCACCTGTCAGTGGTCATAATGTTGTGGCTGATCAGTGTATATTTGCATGTGTGCAGTCAGAGAAGGAAACTTGCTGAAGAGAATCCAACCAACCAGACCCCAAAAACAGCCATATTGGTGTAAAAGTGGACTTAATCATGAGCTTGTTCTAAACCCCTATGCTAGTGCAGGTCTTAGACTCACACATATAACTTTCTTTTACACTAGATGTCACCAAAACATAAGGTTGCAGTATTGTCAAGCTTTTCTGGTGGTGTTTCCTGTTGTTGTCCTGCAGAGGGAGCTCATATTTTGCACTACATTTACCCAGCTCCTGCACTTAGGTACAATTTTAAAATACCTGTACCTACTCTATTATTTACATTTTAATACATATACTATACTAGGAACGTTTGGGCTTTTTACTTTGTTTTTTGACAGCAAAAGGATGTATTTTCATCAATACGCCCAACAGTACATACAGAATTCAAAATTACACATTTGCTACTTTTTGCTTCTTTTGCAGAAACTATTCATGATGAAGTAGGCTGCATTTGTTTGAAAGATGCATGAAAAGAAAAGGTTAGATGAACTTGTTCTTCCTGTGCAAAAACTAAAATTAGTTCTGTAGCACTGAGGCTCTTTGAGTTTTCTCCTTCCAGTGACACATGTGTATTAAACTGAAAGTGTGACTCACACTGATGGTCGGTCATGCTGCAAAAGTGTGTGTGTGTTTGATCAGATGATAAGTGCTGCCTCTGTCACATTGTAGTGATTTTCTGGTTAGGATTGTCCACGCAGGAGTGCAGCTAAACACTGTAAAAGAACAAGAGGTGAAAAACTCAGCCCCAAAGTCGTCCAGAAAACTGTTAACAAAGCAGCTGCTGGCGGCAAAAACATGAAGAATGGCACAAACTGCGGCAGACGTCACTTCCTGTGATAATATGCAGATCAGAGAAACCAAAGGAAACATTTTCTGCCTGGAAATGACATGAGCTCTTATATAAAGGAACAAATAAAAAATACTGTGCTCGGCTTCCTGTCCTCATGTCATCACAGTCTGAACCAACAAAGATGAACTGTGTGCTTTCCCTCAGTTTGTAGATGAATGGAACATATTGTATACATCATGTACCTTAACAGGACACTAAATCACTTCTTTAATGTCTTCTGTGGCTCTGGACTGAGCTTTCTGAAGTCTGAGGAAAATAGCTTTTACAGTGTCATCAAGTTCACCAGAAAAAGCTTGTGTTACACAACAGGGTGAGGTCGAATGTGAAGGTTCATTCAGCTGCATTAGGTTCACTCAATGTCATATCAGATAGAGGTGTTGCTCCACTGTCTCAGATTTGGTTCAGAGTTAATAAATATTACTTATTTGTCATTTAGGGCCTTGAACTAAGTACTGTAAAATAGCAGACGCTTTTATCCAAAACATAGGTAGGTAGGCGGGGCAGAACTAAGGACCTTGCCTAAGGGTCTTCACTGGATACCTGTGCCCTGACCAGGATTTGAACCACCGATCTCCCATGCCAAGGTTTGGGGTGTTAGTCACTGAGCTATACAGCTGCTTTTTAAGGCTGAAAACATAATATTCTCAAAATTCTGTTCATTTTTGGCCTCAGAGAACACATTTGTCGGGACTGAACAAAATCTGAGAAGGTGCAGCACCATATTTCTGAATTCTGTCCGGTTATGGAGAGATCCAGTGTTTTTGGAGATTGATACTTCCTATGAATTTAAAGTCTGGACATTTTGCTTCGATTCGGACTCCTTTTTACCATAAAAAAATGACAGGATCATAACTTTATCCAGAACCAATACTGCTGTCAGTATTAAAATGCTGGTAACAATCGATTCCAGAGGCATTATGATTTCTGGTTGTCCGTCCCATTCTTGTGAACATGATATCTCAGGAAGGCTGTGAGGGAATTTAAATGATAGCAACCTTTCAAACAAGTGTCTAATAGGATTGAATGATGAAGCAATGATATTTTATCCAAAAGGTCAAAGGTCAACTTAACCATGACAACACACAAAAACATCTATTAGAATCAGCTTTATTGGCCAACATGTGGACACATACAAGGAACTAGACTCTACGCACTTCAAAGCCTTCACTAAGTGTATTATATGACTCTGAACAGACATAGATGTATACGGAAACTTGACTGGTTGACAAAGGTGTGCTACTTCAAGGCAATAATTCTATTTTGTTACATATTATTGTTGGATTACTCTTTTTTTTTTTTTTTTTTTACTGTTGAACTGTAGCGTTAATAAAAAGAGACACAATAGGATGGGTGCTGGATCAAAAACATCAGCAGAGTTGAAAAAGTTATTTTGTGTGTGGATCAATTTTCAACTTACCTTTGAAATGCCATTTATTGTCAGCCGTGCATAAAGATCTTCATGTGATATTTAAAACTAGCGAGGACAGGCTACACATATTATTAAACATCTAAAACAAATAGTACAGTTAACAACCAAACCATATGGTGGTAATTAGTCAGTTTTGACCCAGTTATCATGAGTCCTTAAACTTCAGGGAAGTGTTGTAAATGCAAAAGTATACATCCAACTGTTGAACATGTATGTCATTTACCATCCTATGCACCATCTGCTCCCTCTGAACTTCTCCTACTGTTTGCAGCTGAAGATGCAGACTAAATGAATCTGAACAACATATGAGCATATTTTGAAACTGCAAGCACCCATAATACTGTCACCCTGACTGAGGATCCGGCCCTGATCCACAGGTAACCAGTCATTTGCCTCCATACGACCGACATGATTTCCGCCGTTTCCTGTTCAAGACTCATGTGATGGGACTGATCAGCGGGCAGCTGCCAGGTTAATCTCATCACGAATTAATCTTCATCTTGGCTTCCTCCTGAGAGACCCAGACATGCATTGCATCTCTGACGCTGGGTGTGCATGTGCATATAGTGGTTTATATTAGCAAAGGTCCAAAAGCCCAAACCACCTAATTTCCTGGCGTTGTGCCTGGGCCACACAGACAAATTAGCCCAACCCCAGCTCGCTGTGCAGCCCCTCCAGGCAATCACCCCCCTTTGATAGAAACTGTCACCAAAGGACCTTGTTATTTATACAGGCAAGGCAGGAATAAACTCCATCAGCTCTGAGCTGCCTTATGCAAGCATTCATCTTCCACTCCATGCAGATGTTAATAGAGGCTCTGCTGCGTTTTCTATGAGTCGATTAGGAGCATCAGCCAGGAGAGGGAGCACAGCAGGACACATCTGTGTCATGAGATAATGTTTATGGAACCAATCTGGTTTGGGATGTGTTGTGTTACAGAATAACCTCTACATTCAGTAGCAGCCAGACAGTCAAAATAGTTTTTATCTTGTTAACACAATGTGAGCAAAATAAGCAGTCAATGCCATGGTTGAACAACTTCCACCGAGAAACTCCAGTCAGTCTTAAAAAACATAGATTCAGACTTTCAGGTTTTTATTTGTAACTAACATAAGAAACCAGTCCTATTCATTTACAGGATGGGACTTTATTTTTTCTTTATTCGTCTTCAGAATCAATGTGCAGTTTGATCACATGTCTTACTCCAATGTTAATTTTTTTGCAGCGTAGCATTAACTGTCAGTCATACATCACCAACCCTGTGTTGTTTTGTCCTAAACATCCAATATACAAACTTTATGCTGAGTTCTAAGTTACAGTATCTAAAAAACAACAGTTTGTGTTTCCATGTTGCAGCTGAGCCTTTAGCATATTTTCAAACATAGTACTTTGCACTGATTGCACCAAAATAGTCAGTAATCTGCATATTCAGCCCTTAAATACAGACCACTGCTGATAATTTCTTCACATTTATGTGTCAACAGGTGCTGCAATGTTGAGTGCAGTCAGAAAGGCAGCACTGAAGCAGACTTGGTGTTGGAGGGCTTTGTAACGTACTCCCATTTCACATTAATTGATATGGAATTGCACTTAATGTGGTGAACCTTCCACATGAATGAGAACACAGTGATTAAGGGGAGGCTGCTGAGCCTATACTGTATGTTATGTTCCCCCCAGTCTCTCTCCTTCCTCTTGTTTCTGTACATTTATGAAACAGATTCAAGAGCGCTTTTCACTCTACAGTCTGAACTCCTGTGGATGTTCCTGCCCCTTCAGCACCTAATAGCGTCTTTCCATCAGCTTCCTAAGCATTTTTACCGCCTCCAAAATTCTGTCTGTACACGCAGTTCCTCTTGGCACGGAAATTAAAAAAAAAAAGGGTATTTCCCCAAAACCTTGACATATTTCTATACGTCTTCCGTCCCACTTTATCTGTACTGCAGGTTGAGAGGATGGTCGTAAATATGTAGAGAGCATGTTTTGTAAAAAATAAATGACATCTGCTGTTCTTTTAACCCCACACAGCCACCCAGCTCGCTTGCCTCATTGACCATATCTATTTCTTTTGTGTGTGAAGCACTTTGTAACATGTTGTTTTAAAAAGTGCTATATAAATAAAGTTTTACTTACTTGCTTACTTACCAGTCAGGCAGAAGGGGCCTGAAAACAACAACCACCTCCCTGTAACTGCATGAAGACGACTGGGAATGTAAACAGCACTGAAAAAGCTGTCACAAATTTATGTCACACTGTCAGAAATAGGCCTAAATGCTTATTTATGCTTTGTGAATAATTACAGTTAATGCTCTTCATAATCAGATCAATTCTAATCATTGTGACTTTACACTGATTCTGCTATCTTGAACTAATCATTAAAGTTAAAGACACTAAACTTCGCTGTGTGCTGCCTGTAGCTGCAGTGTGGCCTCATTTCATGCAGGAAATGGACCTGTTATCACTGACACCATCAAGTTTGTCACGTTCAAAAGAAAGCAAAGTGAGAATAAATTTACATGATGACCTGCTTTCCATTCTGTTCCATTTGGTAGTTTAATAAGATGTATTTTTGAAATTTCCAGGTAACCAAGCTCATTTTGTATTACTTAAAGAACACGGCACAAAAGTGGGACACATGGAAGATGACTAATTTACAAGTTGCTTACACATTACCACATTTAAAGATCTTTTGGGGTTTCATGAAACTAATTCTGTAATTGTGGGTCGTCTTGGGTTGCAGCCTATTCCTGATCTGAATGCCTGAAAATAGTCTCAGCACAGTGAAAACTCTATGATTTAAATGTTGCACTGATGTCTCATCATCTGATTAATCTGCTGATCTAAGATCTTGAGATTGTACCTTAAATGTCTCGTGGTTATTTTCATCGCTTTAGGGCTTCTTTTTTTTTTATACAGGGACTGCTTCATCTTCTCAAGCTGTCATTATCTATTCAATTTAATGTTACTATGGTGGATTTGTTATATGGACTATAGGACTTAAGGTATATACTAGAGTCCAACAGATGCTGAAATTCTGCTATCGATATATTGGCTGATATTGTTTATAGATTTTAGAGTTATATTGAAAAGGGAAAATTATGGGGTCATTGTTCATTTCCTTTTCAGCAATGTGTTTTACAAACTAGTTAGCAACTTACCATGAGGACACCGCCTGACTCTGCACCATTGTCTGCTACGTGTGCCGCACACAATAAAGTTAGAGCCACATTGCTGGACAGATATGTGACAACACTGTTTTTAAATTACTCTGAGCATTCACCCCAACCCCTCCTGCTATCCCCACTCCCACCCCAACCGGTTGACACAGATGGCCGCCTTCCCTGAGCCTGTTTCTGTCGGAGGTTGGTTTTTTTTTCTGCCCTCCCTAACCTAGGGTTTTTTTGGTTCCTACCCACAGTCACTGACGCCTTGCTCATAGGGAATCCAAAGGCAACTTTGGACTGTTGGGCTTTCTGTTTTCTGTTTATAATTCGTAAGGTCTTTACTTTACTATGTTAAGGACTGTGAGATGACATATGTTGTGAATTTGTGCTATATAATAAAATTGAATTGAATTAAATTGAATCTTTTTCTGTATTATGATCTGTAATAGAATGTTTTCCTATCAGTGTATATCGGACAATATATTTGCCGGGATCAATTTATCTGTGACGGGCCACTGTCGGTTGATAATATTGGCCAACAGATACATTGTTGAACGATGAATCTCTACTGTAGGTATGTCATATCAACGTAGTGTACTTCGTAGCCTGATGTCACAATAACACAGACCACAACTGTGATTGGTCCACCAAGTAGTAATATGTCACGTTCAGACGACATATTGATTTACACAAGTTGATGCATCTGTGAAGCGAAACTCAATAGCCAGTATTCTGCCAAACGTTGTATGCTGATGTCTCGTTTTCATCACTTCACCAATCTGCAAAGAGACTCAATCAGTTCAAATGTCTTCTCTCTCTTCTGTGTTGTAGGCATTTTGGTAAAAGTAGCTGCTGTTAAACTTTTATTAGCTTAAACTCCAATATTATCCTCTCCGTTAGTGGTCATTGTTGGAACTACATGACGAAACTCCTCCACTGCTAACAGTGCTTTCGTTGTGTAACTGCAGAGTGATACAGGTCACCTTCGTAGGCTACACTATAGCTTCTGAATAGATTCAATGCAGAATACACCGATCAGGCATAACATAATGACCACCTGCCTAATATTGTGTTGGTCCCCCTTATGTGGTCAAAATTGCTCTGAACCATTGGGCATGGACAAGAGGACCTCTCAGGGTGTCCTATGGGGTCTGGCACCAGGACGTTGGCAGTGAATCCTTTGGGTACTCTGGCTTGTGCAGTGGGGCCTCTGTCAATCAAACTTGTTCCACTGCATCCTGTTGATGCTTGATCAGAATGGGGTCTAGGAAGTTTGGAGGTCAAATCAACATCTTGGGCCATTGTCATGTTCCTCAAGATGTTCCTGATAGTTTGATGTCTTTGCCATGTGGTGGGGTGCATTTTCCTGCGGAGGTAGGCCAGTGACATTTGGGATTGCCATTTGCATGAGGGAGTGTGCTTGTTCTGGGACACTGTTTATCATCACGGATGTTAAAATCCAAGGTTTTCCAGCAGAACACCACATAGTACCAATATGATCAATGTTATTCACTTCACCTGTCAGTGGTCATTATGTTGTGGCTGATCAGTATATAACTCCACCCAATTCTGCAATGCAAAGAAGCTTCCTTAA
>OMNN01104379.1:13204-48061 GCA_900302755.1 Chromis chromis | reverse complement strand
CCATGGCGACAGAAAGGGACTGTGTGTGTGTATGTGTGTGTGTGTGTGTGTGTGTGTGTGTGTGTGTGTGTGTGTGTGTGAACACCAGGAAGCCTGGGTGAATGCAGTGTGAGAGTGAGTGGTTGGTGGTGGTCGGAGGGGCCGATGGCGCAGAATGGCAGCCTCGCTTCCGTCAGTTTGCCCCAGGGCAGCTGTGGCTACATACGTAGTTTACCACCATCGAGTATGGAGTGAATGAATAATGCAATTGTAAAGCGTCTTTGAGTGCCTTGAAAAGCGCTGTATAAAACCAATGCATTATTATTATTATTATTAGACCTGCTTTTTGGTGATTCATGTATCTCAGCAGCAGGTAATAGTTTTTGTTTTATTCCTGATCGTGGCAGTAACGCAACTGTACCATGCACTTTATACTTACAACTACAGTTTTGCTATACAGTTGATTCTTTGGTTACTTATGGGAATTTGTAGGGTGGACAGCTATTTTTGTTTGTCGTTTTCCCCAGTTTTACTAGTTACAAAGGCAAGTGATTATATTTTAGTTTGTTACTTTTGGTTAGGTTATCTTGGTTATTTATTTTGCTACATAGATCATTGTGGTTGTTGTTTTGGGCTCTCTCCACCCTAAACTCCTTATTATTGTAAATAGTGTAAATAAATATCAGAACAAGAACCCCTCGACAGAACACAACACCACAACAACAACACTTTCTGACAGCAGCAGCCTCCCCCCCAGCATTTACTCAGGCTCTAAACTCCCCAGATCCCAATCCGATCGAGTATCCATGAACCGGAACAAGCCTAATCCATGAGGGCCGACCCTGCAACCCACAGGACCCAAAGGATCTGCTGCTAATATAATGGTGCCAGAAACCACAGGACACCCCCGGAGGTTCGCTGTCCATGCTTTTAGCAGCACAAAGTGGGCCTACACAATATTAGGCAAGCGGTTTTAATGTTGCAGCTGATTTATTTTGTTTACTGGGTCTCAACCTCCTAATTTATTGAGCAATTTTATCACCATTCGTGTTTTACATTCCTTAACAACATTTCCAGCTATTCCTATATTGTTCACAAAGTTGCATTTATGATCAGTGTCGGGGTTTTAACTTTTATTTTTATCTCACAGACTTCAACTTTTTCAGTAATTAGTGAGTAGCTGTGGCCAGATGGAGATTACACTGCTCTTGTTTCTATGCATTCAATTAAAAAACTCTGTCACAATCAAGGAGAGACAACTTGCCTTGGCTTGTTTCCCATTCAGTGAATTAAGAAGAACTTTTGCAGTTATCTTTTGTTATCTCTTTGCTCATGGGCTTCGTGAGATTAATAAAAAGTTTTACCTTCCACCCACCTAACTACTTCTGCATCACTTTAACTTCTTAATATTCACCCACATATTTACAAAAAAAAGGCCTCAATACTTGGAAGCATTTTTGTTTGTTGGACTTGGACTACTGCTGGTATTATAGCTGTGGCATTGGTAACTGAAAAAGTTCACACTGCTTTCAAATGATGATTGGGGCCAATGCCATTACAAGTACAGCACCAGGAATTATACTCGACCCGTCATCTGGCTGGTGATTGTTAAGGGGTTAAAGGCTTTATCTGTTGTGTTACTGCAGGTGTAATTTTCGTTTGCTTGTGACAAGTGTGTGGCAGTTTTGTTGAAACTCTCGACACCTCAATTATCCACAATTTACCAAAACACACTGCACTGCAATGTCAAAGCTGAGGCAACTGCAGCAATAGAACATCTGCGATCCGTATCAGGAGTCTGTGCTGCGAGGTTCGTGACAAAGACTTTAAAAAGCGTCTTCAAATCAAAGATAAACCGAGCAAATTGCAGCACATTTTTCAAGATTTTTTTAACTCGTCGCACTCTTGTCAGAGATAACACAAGCAGTAGTATCTTAAAGTGGCTCAATTTAGCATGGGATTTGATGTGGCATTGCTCTATGAGAACAGCTGGTTACATATTTTGGAGTCAGCAGAGCACACAGTGATCTTTGCCAACAACGCTGCTGCATGCAATTCCCAGTCTGCATCATTACCCCACCGTTTACAAAGTAAGTCCCACGGGTCAAAACTGTCGCTCCATTTGTTTCACTTACTGTGCACTTACATTACACTGCAGTTACTTAATACTCATTTCCTCATATCAGTCTCAGTCTCTGGCTGTGCGAGTGCCTCAGCAAGCGCAATGATTTCCCCTAATAGAGAATCATTACACAGTAGCACGAGCCCTCGGGGGTTTGGCATATTACAAAGGTTAATTACAAATAGTACAAAAAGACATGCAAACCCTTCCCTGTACACATAAACTCAGCATCGGTGCAATGGCAATGCAATGCAGAGGTGGCAACCCAGTTAGATTTTTTCTGGCCAAAAAATGAAAGGGTCTGCAAAGTTCTACTGATGTTTTAAAAGGGGATGATTTATTTTAGTTCCCAGAAAAGTTTTTCTTAAAGGCAGGATAACTATAGACGATAACAGTGTCAGACTTTTGTGCTCTAACGTTCTCAAAACTGAATGTTGCACTGAAAAGCGTTTTTCCTTTATTATGTAACATTGTAGAACATTGTGGGAACATTTTATAGATTTTATAATGTGTTCCCTCAACAACATTTTGTCCTCAGAATGCTGCATGCAGAATGTTTTATCTTTGTTACTATATCGCTGTACAGGAAAGTCTCATAAAAAACGTTTTGTCAATTGAGGTCTCAGCAGGGGTGGACTGGCCATCTGGCATACCGGGCACTGTCCCAGTGGGCTGGTGTCTAGTGGGGGCCGGTCAACAGGTTGTTTTTTTTATTTACCCCCATATAATTGGCCGGCCAATTGTCTAGTTGTGTGGCTGACTGGCCATTTGGCACAGCCCATTGACACATCCCATTGGTTAACTGTCAGTCAGGGCCTGTCAATCACCCAGTTGCGGGATGGGCGGGGCTAACAGAGTAACGGCAAGTGAGCCGAAGTTAGGGGAGGAGTCTGACAACATCCTGGAAAAACAACCACTGAAAAAACGCCCCGGTGGCGCTGAAAAGCAACGAATGAAACAAAGCACTGGAAGCAGAGGCCTCCAAATTATTTGGTCCAGCAGCAGCAGCATGGGCTGCAGCGCCAGCAGCAGCAGCATCCGATAGAAGAATACCATGCCTGATCGTGGAGCTACCCTCCTGGCAGAGCCGGCCCTACCCAATGTGGCGCCCTAGGCAAGATTTTATATGGCGCCCCACTCCATCAGCGATTTACATATGCTTACAAAAGAAATCAAATAGCATTGTTTTTTTAAATTTATATTTCTGGGGAGAGATTTTTCCTTTTATTGACAGAGACAGAGTGAAATCGGGGGTAGACAGAGAGAAGAGTGACATGCAGCAAAAAGTCTTACGCTGGACTTGAACTCATGACCGCCGCTAAAATACAAAACTCAAGCAACGTCACCCTAATGCTGTCAGCTAAACAGCTGTATTTTGCAGTAATATTAACTGGGCATTGCTTCACATTTTAATCAGTGTGAGCCTTTTCATTTTAAGAGTTAATAGTAATAGTTTTGATATAAAACATCAGTGCTTGATTCAGTCAACCGATAATGTTGTGGGCTGGTCTGGGCCAAAAATGCCAGGGCTGATTTTTTGTCTCAGTCCACCCCTGGGTCTCAGTAACATCTTGAAAACATTCTTTTGAATGTTGCATTGAGAACAACCTTCCCTTGTTATCAATGGGAGAAAACTTAAAAAAGAACCTTCTTTTATGTGTTCCCTCAACACAAAGTCAAAATATTCCACTTTTAATATACCTTTGCTAATATACTGCAGTACAGGAACGTCTTTTAAAGAAGGTTTTTTTTCCCCTTGTTATCACTGTGGAATCGTCTTATAGAATGTTCTCTGATGTGTACACTCAACAAAAAAAGCTAAATGTTCTACCCTTAATATATTACATATAACATTACAGAAACATCCTGTATAATGAACATATTGTCATCTGAGGCCTTGATAACATCTTTCAAAACATTTTTTGAATGTCGGTTTGAGAATGTTCTTCCTTTATTGTCATGGAACATTATGAGAATGTTTTATAGAAGGAAGTGTTCAAGTAGAGTGTTACCCAACATTGTGTGAACGTTCCCTGCTGGTTTGGACACTCACTGTGATACTGAGGTGACAGGAAGCAGCTCGCTATCTCGCTCCGACTCCATCTCCAGGTCGTCTGCGAAGCTGCAGTTCCTCTGCAGGGGACTCTGGGGTTGAGCCTCCAGAAGACCAGGGTTTCTTTTTACTGCACGATCACAAACATCAGACTTTAGTTATCAGCATGTCTGTGCAGGGACGCTGCCAGCAAAGTCTCTGGTATATTTACAGCTTTGGACTCAGGCCCAAATCTCTTGATCTCCTGCTGCACCAGTGATGTATCCCACAAAGCTCAGCAGCAAAAAAAGAAGAAATCCACCTATATGTTGCATAAACTACCAGAGAAAATGGTTCAAATAAGGAGGAAGCATGCTGCAGCAGCCTCCCTGATGGTTTGAGGGAGGCCTACTCATTGTGGGAAGATTACGACCTGTGACCCTGCCTGCACTGTACAGAGAAATGTTTTGGATTATCTCAGAACTGTCATTTTCAGATGGGAAAAAAGATCTGAGTTTACAGCCACAGTCATCGGGCCAAAACGGGGGAGAGAGGAAACGAGCATCATTTGGACGAATGGGTATCACAGATGGTTTACACTATGAGTTTCTGAAATATTTCATGCCAATAATGCTGCAATTTGTGTTTATGCCACAAAAACTAGGAGGAAAGGCTTTTCTTGTGCTTTGTGTTGTTGCTGTTGGGCTGTTTTGTCTTTTACCCTGTGGAGGCCAAATGGCAATTCCCAAATTAGTTGGATTAGTAGGAATCTTGCTGTGTGAAAAGCACATCTAATTCTCGTTTTCTCACATGTATAGTTTTGTAGGGTCAAAACTTCAGCTCTAAATTAGTCTGGTTAATCTCCATAATTAACAATGCTATAGGATATTATGTTCATTATTTAAATTAGTCAGGTTACGTTCCATAATTTAAAAAACCGTAGGGTCTTGGCTACATTTTTACATTAGTTAGTTTATTCTCTGTAATTAATACTACTGTAGGGTCTCAGCCTTAACATGTATTATCAGGTATATTAGTATTTTATGTCATTTTTGTTGCCCCCGCCGCCCCCCCTAATATGTGAATTACTGAGGCAAAATCATACCACAAATAACACTGTAGTGTCTTAACCTCAATATTTAAGCTTGTTAAGTTAATTTATTACACCATTCCTAACCTTTTTATTGGACTTTGGTGTGGCAGCTGTTGTTTTAAAGGTGCTATGTAAAAAGCAGTGCCTTGACTTGAATTCGTTGAAAGAAAGATCTAAAATAATCTGTAAGATCTATGTTTGTAACTTATAACTCAAACTTAATGACACAATAATTGGTTGGGGGTGGGTGCCAGTGTGAAATAAAAGTGAAAAACAGATTAATTAATAAACACAAATTATGTCTGCAGCAAAGTTTGTAGCTCTGTGGGGAAAGGCTGCATACAGACCTGTTAATTATCCAAATCTGTGACTGCTGTGGTTTGAAGCCACACCAGTTGGAGAAGTGTGATACAACAGGTTCCTGATTTTGATGTGTGAAAGAACAAACCTGGTGTGAAATGACACGGCTTTAAATGGACTTTAAATAAAGGTCCTAATTGGGGCTGTCAGACTGGACAGATGCGACTCTGACCAGCAGACTGAGCTTTGAACAGTTGGTGGGCTTATGTCATAGTCCAACACCCAGTCAGATGTATTCATGATTTGTTTTCTTATATATTTAATCCTCCTCATCACAGGCTGCACTTGACATATCAACACTTTAAGCTGTATTTCAAGCCACCTGATCCATGTCTACAATTCTACAATTTCATTTAGCAGATGCTTTTATCCAAAGCGACGTACATAGGTAGGTAGACGGGGCAGCGTTAAGGACCTTGCCTAAGGGTCCTCACTGGATACCTGCGCCCTGACCGGGATTTGAACCACCAATCTCCCATGCCAAGGTCTGGGGTGTTACTCACTGAGCTATCCAGCTGCTCCATGTGATTATGTTTTTTTTAAATCAACATGTCTTTGGCATTTATTCTATTGCTAAATTTCAAACTCAAAACTCATCAACATGGTAACCTAAAAAAATGGAAGAGAAGTTTCAAATATGTTGCAAAAGAGTCATATTTTAGCCCAAATCAAGCTATTTTCCAAAACCTAAAAAAAATGATTTTGGTGCATAAAGTAGTTATCACTGTGAAAATGTCAACCAAAGTATGATCATTTTCCCAAACCTAATCATGCAACATAGTTTTGGTACCTAAATCTAACCAAATAGTGAAAATCATATGGGAACGAGTGAAAACAAAACTTTATTCTAGGAATAATGGTACCATGTGGGACAAAAACCCTGGTCTCGTAAGATCACGAACACCCCACTGGTGAATCCATAACTGCACAAGCCATGAAAAAAAAAAACAAAGAGCTTATAATAAATCAACTCAAATAAAAGAAATGTTAAAATCATACATTTATGAAGGAAAAATATATTTAACTGTCCAGATACACATTTTTAAAATTCCATATCACAAAACAAATATCACACTGGACTTAGATGGATAATATACCCAAAAATGTCAGTACCAACTTATAGCACCTGGAAAAACATAACTAGCAATTAATACGCCAAGGCAGGGCTGGTTAAAAGAACATACTTGAGGAAATACAGCTAGTAATTAAAAAAGATGTAAAAAAATAAATAAATAATAAAAATAAATAAATAAAAAAGGAGCACAAAGTTGAAATAAAACTTTCATTCAACCTTCCATAGTTTTCAATTAGTTAAATCCAACAGGTTCGCGCTGTGAATGCTGACAGTCGTTATTGGAATGTCTAAAAGTAAAACATCTACAAGTTCACACGTACTTCTTACTACTACTGAAGTCTAAAGTACTAAAGTCTTACCTTTTAAGGGAGAAAATAGGTTTCTTTCAATACATAAAAGCAGCCTTGTTACACAGGAGCATAATTTTTGGAGACAGGATTGTATTTTTGTCTGAAAATGCACCATTTTAGCTCCTGTGTCTTTATAAGATCTCACTCTTGAAAAGTCTGTGATGCAACTTTAGTCCCTCGCTTGGTAGAGAGGCAAAAAGGTGTTCTTTGTTTGAGGCCCAACTAGTAGCTAGACAGGCATTATGCGAATGTGTTACATGGTGATGTAAATAAGTAATGAAAGGAAAAACCTCAACTTCAAACAAAGCATTTCAGGCGGGCAAGGAGCAGCGTTTGGCATAGACTATGCAGAACTTTTACATGCACAGAGAAAGCTATAACACAAAAAAAGAAAAGGAGAGAAGCAGAATTTTGGCTCTTTAAGACTAACACACTCATCAAGACATGAATTTACCTGGAGGTGGTGAGCTGAACTGAAGGGAAGACAAAGACGTCCAGGACTGCTGGCGATCTGAGGCAAGCAGGACAGAAACACAAACATGACTGCAGAGCATAAATGACTAACTACAATCATATTACTCAAAAATGATGGTGCTGAGAATGCTGTTTCATTTTCATTAGTCATATAAATAAGACAGGAATGCAGCATCTCATAACATGGTGGTGCCTTGATTAAGGAAACATGCTTTCATACTAAATGATACTGCAGAAAGTGTGATTGTACAGGATGCAGTTAAAACAGAGTGAGGACAGGGAGTGTAGAGAGGACTAACACTAACAGCAGCTCACCACATCCTCCCAGAGCGTTGAATCCAGCTAAAACCACAAACACAGACAAAACACCGAGACAGGAAAAGACACAAGCAGGGTAAGAGGCACTTAAGTTGGCTGAAAGAAGCAGAACTGGAATTTTAAAAAAGGCAGTGAAATGGGAGAAGAGTTTGTCAAATCACCACATCTAAAATATACAGTTCTACTGATAATGACCTGCAAACCAGTGATGGAGAAAGTAATTTTCATCAGTATTTCATCAAGTAAAAGTTAAATTCACTTGAAATATTTGGTTATTTAATCTCCAATCATCAGGTTCCTTTTGCTCAACCATTTCTGATTTGCTTGGAACATTTTCATCAGAAACGGCAGATATTTAAAATGGAATCTTCAAAGTGCAATGTTACAGGGTAAATGTAGTGTTAGAGCATAGAGTGTACTGTGGCTCCACAAGCTCAAGATGGAGCAAACCTGTATTCTCTCCAAGCATGTCAGAAAATGTATTGTAGATTAGCTGCAGTAACTGGTTGTTCCACCAGGTGGAGCCTCTTGCTGTTTATTATTGTTGCAAGCTAGGAGGCGTCACTCAGACTACAGGCAGTTCATGTTGGCAAGCAGATTGTGGGGGTTTAGCTAGCAACGGGCACCATGACCATGACTTCTGTGATGCTTAATGACCTCCGGCCAGAGCCAGAGGTCACAAGTTGCACTCTCCCCTTTTAAGCATTGTGTGGCACTGGATGCACATAAATATTTGTGCATAGATTGGTGCCAATACTGACCACCTAAAAGCTGCCTTGATAGACCTGATCCCATTCCAAAACATTCTTGGCTCATACCTTGTACATTTATATTTATATATAGTAGAAATCAGTATAAAATCAACATAATCAACACTATATGAAGCATAGGTAAACCAATAAACTTCGATCAAGCTGTATATGAGTTATGTTTTCTGTAGGACAATGTTGACTCTGTAAGCAGCACTTGAGCCACTGTGATCGTGCTTATCGAGTCAATGCAACCACACACCAGATGGCACCGTGGCAACTTACTGAAATGATTCAGAGTTAAAAGCAGCTCGCTGTAGATGTTAGATGTGTGGTTGGACCTGTAGCATCAGTTTAGCTTCAAATCAAAGCCAATGATTTTTAGCGAAACACGAAGTGAGCAGACATGCATACATGTGTACGAGTGGGCAAATTAAATGCTGCCGTTGTACTGAGAACTGAGAGCAAAGCAAAACCATTTGCACCGCTACATGTTGGTGGGAGCTCAGCAGTCACCCATCAAAGCAGCTTTTCATGTAACCAGCTGGTGTAAGAGAAAAAAAGGTTACATAACAAGGCACTACAAAGAGTACAATCCAATTAGATGTTTACATGTTACGGAGATGCTAAAAGTATCCATATTTATCTCCTGCAAGTCAAGTCAACACACTGTCCTGTCCAGCATCTCATTTAGTTCACCCAGCACAGAAACAATATCCATTAATGCCCTTCATGCAGCACTGATAATAATAATGATGCTGATTAATTTTGTTCTTATTAATGTCTTCAAAAGGTAAAAAATACTCATTGAGGCGAAGACCATTCAGCGACACAATCAGAGTAAATTAATAAATAGGGAAAATAAACTGACTAGATTTTTTGTATCCATTTATAGCTTTCAGGGCTGATTTAATAAGGTAATTAATTATTAAAATAAGTGTGAGCTCCACTCTCTAATTATCTATTATGTGTCTATCCAGCTGCTTGTCATCTTTATTTTTTAATTTATTGCAGGAATGGACAAATATGCATTTATAAAATTACGTTTTTGAACTGAAATGAAAGCGTTATATAATTATTAAATTGTAGAAGTGACAATGCTGACCTGCTGGTGGCACAATAGGTGAAAAGTGATGCACCAACTGGATAAAAGACCTAATCTACTACATCTGTGTGTTTACTCACCAGTTAATACTTAATCTGTAATTCAGCTGTTTTAAACACTGCACCAACTTTAAAATGAACTGCTGGAAGCACACAGGCTCCCTTGAATGACACTGGAAGGATAAAGTATTGATTTAAATAGCGTCTGTATATCACTCTCAGTTGTCCGTTATTGATTGAACGTTGCTGCATGTTGTGTGGATTTTTGTAAGTTCAGCAGAGCACAATCGGAGTTCCTGCTCATCAGTGCAACCTCACGTTTTCAATGCTGCAATGTCCTCATCTATCTTTAATGTTTGGACTTTGTCCTCTGCACCTCCTGTGGCTCCAAAATATACATATGAAGATCAGATTCAATATCTTCAGTTTACTGTTTTATCAGTGGATGTTTGGCTTGCAGCCACTGACACACTGACATTGTAAACAGTAAGATTTTAATGAAACCATGTGCATGACTGTAGAAATATATGCACATACGGAATCACTCTTATGGTTTTGGCAAAACTTATGATACAATACGCCTTTATTATTCCCACAGTGGGTTCAGATTGTCTTAATTCTTCTGGATGTAGAAGCAACAATATGGCTCATATCAGTGTTTTTACAGATTCTTTCACGAGGAGAAATACTGATAGAGAAGTACTAATACTGCACAGATTTTATGTATGTTGCACAGATATAAGATGAGATGAGATGAAAATAAGCACTAGTTCTAGAAATAACAGTATTGCACATATAAGTGGTATTGCACTGATTTTTTTTTTGATGAATAGAAATACTGAGAGAGTATTAATATTGCACAGATTTTACAGAAGTAGAAAAAAACATAGCATATATTCTAGTATATGTAGAAAAATAAATATTGCAGTTTTTTTTTTAAAGTACAAAATATATTGATAATTTACAGAATAAACGTGTCCGTAAGTAGAAAAATACTGATATTGCACAGATTCTTGTAGAAAATTTGATATTGTAGAGTTTATAAATGAAAAAAATTAAAATAAAAAAAAGCCTAATTTACAGCTTTACATTTGTTGATTTTGCACAAAAAAAGAAGAATGATAGTTTTTCAGTCTACTGGTTGTAAATTTATGGAGCTTATTTACTAATAAGTGTTTTCTTAAATATGTTGTGCTCTAAACAAACTTGTTCATACTGATTAAAGTTCTGGAGAACAACCAGGAGATATGTGTGCTGTATGTTTGAGTACCTGTTCCCACAGTGCTGTAAACATCTGAACTCAGCTCCCTCCCGCTGTCAAACACTGAGTCGTAGGTGATGCTGGGGATTGTGGGAGAAGTCGGACCGTTGTCCTTGTCGGTGCTTTTCAGTTTCCTCCTTATCTTCACCTGAACAAGAAATGCAAACAACTCAGCTCGGCAAAGTTTTTGACACTTCAGTGGCACGACAGCAGAAACCACATTGTTGAAAATGTGTTATTTTTGTAGTCTTGTCCATACTAAGGTGGCATTTTTGACTCTTAAAACTTTACAAAGTGGAAATTGTTATGGTTTTCAGTAATTCAATTGTATCTACATAGCGCCAGTTCACAACATGTCATCTCATAGCACTTAACATAGTAAGGTGAAGACCTTACAAATTTGGAACAGAGAACCCAACAATCCAAAGTTCAGTTATGTAATAATGCAGACATACTGTACGTATACAGACAGGTGACAAATTAAAGGAAAAATATGCACCATGACTTAAACTTCTTTGATGCTTAATACCTTCCAGCCAGAGCCGGAATATTTTATGCACAGTGTCCCGCCACCAGTTGCACTCTCCCTTTCTGAGAACTATGTGGCAGTCAATGTAAAGAAATAATCATTGGCGTCTTGATAGACCTAATCCCAATTTGTGGCTTTCTCAACACACATCCCTATATATAATCTAACCTTTTAATAATCTAACCTTTATTGATCACATTGGGGAAATTCCTTCTCTGCATTTGACCCATTCTATTCAAAGTTAACCTTAACTATACATACTAGGAGCAGTGAGCTGCCTCGGTGCAGCGTCCGGGGAGTAGTCAGGGGTTAAGGGCCTTGCTCAAGGGCCCACAGTGGTGGTGACTGGGACAAGCGGTCGCTCTCACTTTCCCACATCAACTTCTTGCCAGTCCGGGGGCTCGAACCGGCGACCCACTGGTTAAAAGTTCGCTTTACAAACCACTAGGCCACAACTGCCCTTTCTCATCGTTATGTATGTTCATTTAAATATAATACAAATCTGTAAAAGTGCCCACAAATAACACAATATGAAGCATACGTGAACCAGTAAACTTAAATCAAGGTAGATGTGGGTTATGTTTTCTGCAAATCCATTCAGGATGATGTTGACTGTTGTTGAATGTTAACTGTTAGCAGCTGAGCCAGACGGGTGACAAATTAAAGGAAAAAGCAACATTAGGCATCTTAGTAAGGTTTTTTGTCACTACTTGCTGCCAGGACAGCTTAAAGCCACCTTGACATTGATTCTTAAAGTCTCTAGACTTCTACTGAAGGAATGGAATGATTCCTTCACAATAAATCCCTTTGTTTGATGTTTTAATGATGATGGTAGAAATAGCACAGTCTAATACATCCATACAGTGTCTCTCAAAGGTGTTGAACTGGGTTGAGATTGATTTGCAGTGGGTCTTTCTTCTAAAGGGACAAGTAGACTTAAACTATGCCACCAAAATACCCCCACATCATAACAAAGCCACC
This sequence comes from Chromis chromis, assembly GCA_900302755.1. Lineage (NCBI taxonomy): Eukaryota > Metazoa > Chordata > Actinopteri > Pomacentridae > Chromis > Chromis chromis. Next base: position 35,634 of record OMNN01104379.1, on the reverse strand, counting down.
AAAGGGGTCAAATGTTCAGTTTTTTTCCCCTTTAATTTGTCACCTGCATGCTCATAAGCATTTCTCACTTGCAGCCAAAATACTTTTAATTAACTAATTTTGACTTTTTGTGTCAAAAGATACACTACAGGTGTTAGCATTTATGGAGTTTTCATAGTTTGTTGATGGTAAATGCATGAACTTGTAATATTGATTGCTAAAAGTCTAAAAGTAGCACCACAAAGAAATACTGCTCCAGTCTCAGGTCAGAAAAATTACCATTTTATATTGATATATTTTCATATCTTACACTGCTCTTGTGACATTTAACCTCTTTAAATTGTAGTGGTGCAGGGAGGACGTTTGAGAAATCAACAAGATTTTAAAATGTATGCATGAGTGGGGGCACGATATCCACTGATATTGACTATTCAATGCCAATACTAAAAACTGCCGCTGGCTCTTGTCTTAGTTGAATTTGTTTCCTGTCTAATTAATTTTTTTCTCAATTTGTTATTTCTTCCACACAGATTTCTCACCAATAAGGACACCTTTCACTGTATTAATGATTAAATATCAAGTCTTGTCACCAAATTAGATTTGTAATCCTTCACGTGACATGCTTTTATTAATACTAAGTAATCTAATTATTTGAGATGTCTGAACCTGGACAGTTAATTTTGACATGTAAATTTAATTAATACTTGCTTTTCACTGATTATAAGCCAAGTTTACTCTCAAGTAAGAGTAATAAGAGCTGCATCAAAGTGAACAAATATGCAGATTTGCTAGTTAATTAAAAACACAGAGTTAAAGAGATTGCAGCCTCTGACAAAAAATACTCTTATTTTTTATTATTATTTTGAATTAAATATCCAATTTGTATCAGTGAGAACAAACTAAACATTAAAACAACTTTATGTCTGCAGCACAGCCTTCAAAATGACCATAAAGTTAAATAAAACCCCCAAGAAGAAAGAAATAGCCTGCACATTTTTATCCTTCATGAATTTTGGATTTACAGTATTGCAGAGCTGTTGCTTCAGACTGCATTAGTCTTACTTTGGTGTACCTAATAAATAGGAAATCCGAGCATAAGAAGCAGTTACGGTGAAACCTATGAAATGATTACTAACCGATTTCTTGGGCTTCGGGGTGGACAGAGAGGAGGCAGGGATGTTGGATCGCTTTCTCAAAAACATCTTGAATGTGGCAGAATCAAAGTTCTCCACTGCAAAACATCTCCATGATGTCTGGAGGGGCATGAAAATAGAAATATATTGGTTGGACAGGATAAATTTCATGCCAGCATGTCTGCCATGCAAGAAAGAAAGAAAGGGTTACATGAAAGGATGGACTCCATAATAAGAGTCGGGGCTGCGAGACGGTTCAATCCCCCGGCTGCACTGAGGTTATGTTTGAGTTTTTTCGCTCAAATACCTGAATGAGACAGGCAGCTGCAGGGATCTGTCTGTTGAAGTGTTTCTGCCTTTGCTTCTGCTGCACCTTCAGGGCGAAGCCGGAGCCTAAGATTCCCTGTGAACAACAGCACTGCAGAGTTACTGCTCATTAATTCAGTTTTAACCGCACACTTACAGGCAGGAGACAGAAACAAACACCAAACTGAGGGATAATGTGCTGCTTAATGGGGAAACATTTCAGCCTGTTATTCACGTTATTCATAAACATAAATTAATAGATTAAAACATGAAGATTGAGCTGCCTTTTCTCAACTAAGCATAACTCATTAGGGCTGTAACTACTTTAGACACTGTATTAGGAAAACTGAGGCAAACACTAATCCATAAATTGGTAACTCTACTTGCCTGATCCTCATTTTTTTTCTTACAGACTTGACTGTAACTTTGCTTCAAAGCCACAGCTGCTGTTAATCCTCACTGCAGAACCTGACTTTGAGGAGTTATTGGGTCTGAAATATTGCACGGGGACGCCTTTCTACTCAGCGCTCAATGGTAAACAGCGAAGATTTAAAATCTCATTTGAATTAACAGACATTCAGAAACAGAAATCTAATATAATCCCGTAAAACTGCATATGGTCTTGATCGATGTATGTACTTGCACGGCTTGTCGACTTCCTTACCGCACTTAAGGCACAAAATTGCAACACTGCCTCACAAAAATTGCATTCCTGTACAGATAAACTGCTTTCTTATTGACATTTTGAAAGAAACATATTTTCCCCTCGAAAGGTAAGACGAGGACGCAGAAAGAAACGCTTGTAGTTTGATTATTCTCTGGTCAAAATCACTTATTTTCCTTGTTAACATGTTTATATGGTGTTTTATATTTGCTAGAAGACACATCATGAGTGAAATAAGCTTTCAAAGCCATGGCTGAGGATCATTACTTTACATTTCAGGGTTTCTTCCAGGGTTTTATAGGTAAAAAAACCAAAGGAACATCATTATTCTCCTTCAGAATCAGTTTCCAGTTCAAACATGTATGGCTGTTTTGTAGCATAGAGTGGTTTAACAGTGTTTTAGCAAAGTTGTAGGTGAGCTGGTGTGTTCGAGCTGCAGGAAGATTTCATCGATCCACATATTCTAAAGGAGAGAATGGTTTGGAGATGCATCCAGGCTATTTTCCAGCAAGAAGGGATTATTTGCTTTAACAAAAAAAAACGTGCCAACATGCTGATAATAAAGCTGCGGTAGGGTGTACTTTTGGCATCATATGGCAAAAATAACCTTTCAGCATATTGTAATTTAAGTTATCCGAGAAGAAACTGGACTCCTGCGCCTCCTCTTGGCTCTGTTTTCAGGCATTTTAGGGGTTTAATGAATGACCTGAGAAGGACTTTAAGGCCCCTTTTTACTCACTGTTTGGTTAGTTTTAAGAAAATATCATGATTTGGATTAAAAAACTATGAGTTACCATGGTGACAAGTTCTGCCACATCTAATATATGATTGGTTGGCTGTAAAGGAGCAAAAGTAAAGCAATAAAATTAAAATAATGTGGATTAGAAACACATTTGTGATACGTCACAAATATGTAATCCGGAAGTTCAACCTCCACATCATCGACTTCCTTGTGTACATTATAAAAGTAATGGTATGGAGTTACAGCTAAGTCATTTCAAGACCAGAAGTGATATTTTCATTTTAAAATTGTGTAAAAAATTAACGGAGATGAGTTTTTAGGGGTTTAATCAATGACAAGAGAGGGACTTTAAGGCTCATTTTCACCCACTGTTTGGTTAGGGTTAGGAAAATATCATGGTTTGGGTTAAAATACAACTCAATTCAAGCTTCTCCTTCATTTTGTGGGTAACTAGGATAACAAGGTCCCATCTAACATGTGATTGGTTGGCTGAATAGGAGCAAAAAGTAAAGGAGTAGCATAAATTGCAAAGTTGTGTTAATTAGAAACGTATTTGTGATATCTCACAAACAAATGTGATCCAGAAGAAAATAGGTTTTGCTCTAAACATGCAGAATGCAGTTTAGTTGCACAGGGATCTAGGTTTGGAGAGACACTGCTGAATACTGGCTCCAAATTTGTGGAGGTTTAATCAATGACTGGCGAAGGACTTTAAGGCTGTTTGGTTGTGAAATGTCACAAACAAATGTAATCTCTCTAAACATAATTGAAAATGCAGTTTAGTTTCACAGGAATGTAAGTTTGCAGAGACACGACTGAATATTATGAGACTATTTACTGAGCTCTCAACGCTGTTTGACTACAATCTTTGCAGCGGCTGCTAAAACGTGTCAGTGCAAGCTTTTACATATGATTTGGTGGTTTAAAGATGGAACATGGAGACGCTGAAGACTAAATTAGGCACTTTGTCATCTTAGTGTTGCTCAGTCGCGTTGCTGCAACTCACTTATTCAGGATCCATATCATCAGGTCACTTGTGCACATTGTTAAAGCAATGTTATGGAGATACAGCTATGTCATTTTACAACAAGAAGGAATTATTTTCATAGAAAAACACTTAAATATATAACTTTGATGGACAAAAATGAGTTTTTAGGGTTTTAATCAATGACTGAAGAGGGACTTTAAGGCTTGTTTTTACTCGCTGTTTGGTTAGGTTTAGGAAAATATCATGGTTTGGGCTACAATAAAATTCAGTTCAAGTCTCTCCTCCAATTTCTGGGTTAGCAGGGTGACAAGTTCTATGCCATCTAATATGTGATTGGTTGACTGAAAAGAAGCGAAAGTAAAGGGGTAGCATAAATTGCAATGTCGTGTTGATTAGAAACAAATTTATGAAATGGCACAAACAAACGTAATCCCTCTAAACATAAACGAGAATGCAGTTTAGTTGCACAGGAATATAAGTTTGTAGAGACACGACTGAATATTATGAGGCTACTTACTGAGCTCTCAACACTGTTTGACTACAATCTTTGCAGCGGCTGCTAAAACGTGTCAGTGCAAGCTTTTACATATGATTTGGTGGTTTAAAGATGGAACACAGAGACACTGGAGACTAAATTAGGCACTGTTATCTTAGTGTTGCTCAGTTGCTTTGCTGCATTTCTCAGATCACAACTGAAATTCGCTCATTCAACCTCCACATCATCATCGAGTCACTTGTGCACATCATAAAAGCAATTTCTCATCCTTTTGAACAAATTGCAAACGCTTTGGCACATTCATGCAAATCGTGTTGTACAACTGTCTGCTTTCTCCCACGTTATCAATTACTTATGTCATGTTGATCAGAATGCTTTATATTCCGCTGCCTCTCTGTTGAATAGTCTTACGCTCTAAAACATCCATGCATCGGTTCATTGCATAAGTCATTACATGCCAAACTGCTGAACCAGTTTGTTATAACCTGTCAAGCATATTTTTTGTTTTTTTTGTAAATGTGTCCTGATACATCTGCGTCACTATGATACAGAAACCAAAAGACTGTTTTGCACAATGAAATGCAGACATAGGGAACACCCCTTGGGCAGAACTGTACATGCAGCGCTGTATGTCGAATTACAGTGCAGTCTTTCTACACCTCCAGACGCTCCTGACTGTCGGGCCATAGATTCTCATCCATATCAGAGCACAAAGCGGCGCAGAAAGAATCTTTTGGAACGTCTTATACAGCCTCTGCAGGCGTCTGCTGTGATGGGTTTCTTTTCCACTTGTGCTGCACAGTAAAACAGTCTTTTTTTCTTTTCCGTATCGCAATGACATGGTCTGCCAACAAATTACAGTACAAACAGTAAAAGCGCAAATGTGAATCCTGTCCAATCCTTTGAAATCAGTCTCCCACATACAGTAATGTGCAACCTTGTACTGCTGAAATGGATATATGTTGTGTGTGCATTTTCAGTCATTGTCATCAAAACCTGTTCTACCAGCAACATAGCGAAGCATTGACTACTTTGTGTGTAAATAATGACAGAAGGATTTGTCATTCTGAAGGCACTGACACGTTTGGTGCCAGAAATATTTGCTTTTGACAGAAACTAAGAATTCTGAGCAAGTTACAAGCTTTTGCATGTGTTGGTTCGAGAAATGCACTCACGTTTCGCAAAGAATGATTCGAGAAATACATCAAAGCGACTGAGAAAACTGAATGAAACACAAAAAGGTTTTCAAATCACATTTGTATCAGAGGATGTTTTTCCTTCTGATAACATTTCTATGTCACTAGCATGTTAGGAAATAAATAAAGCACTTCAACCTGAGACATGCCTCAGTTCAGGATTTTGTTCTCCCCACTTACTGCAGGCAGAGCAAAGAAAGAAATGGCAAAGACTGAGAAACACGATGCAATGGTCTTTCCAATCCAGGTTTGTGGCACTTTGTCTCCATAGCCAATCGTAGTCACTGTCACCTTTGAGAAAAGAAACATGGAAATTATTACAGAAAGCTTTTATTGGCACATTTATATATGCACATTTATGTTGAGTACAAAGCATTTAAGTAAATACTAACTTCAGCTTGTTAACATGCTCATAATGCCAATGCTAACAAGCTGATATTAAAGCTGTTAGGCAGTATTTTTGGCCTCATTTGGCAAAGATTCCATAATAAGCCAGTGGTGGGCGGTCAGAGCCAGCAAGACCTTCTATGCTGGTCTAAACTCTATCAGAATCACTAACTTACATTTTAATATTTTCCCATTAATCTTTTTACATTCTTCCCAATAGTCTATTCTCTTCATTTCATAGCGTGTGCCTGGGCTGTGGTGCTTTTAGCAGTGTATGTTTATATTAGAGCTTTTATCCAATGATATTTCAGCCATCATGTGTTGCCAGGGTCAAAGAAATCTGCCCTGAGGCCTTCAGAATCAAAAGTGCAGGCGCCTGGAACTTAAAACACATCGCAATGAAACTGTTGCTTTAACCAGTCAGATTTCGAGTTGATGACCCCAGGGCCATCTAGCAGGTGTACAATAACATCAGCATTTTCAAGTCCTCTGATTGGATGGTCAGGGAACTTAGCCAAAGTTAGCGATTCCTATCTGTAGCGACCTGCAACAAGCAAAAACTTTATCGTAAAACTTTCAGCATTAGCCTCCATGGCGACAGAAAGGGACTGTGTGTGTGTATGTGTGTGTGTGTGTGTGTGTGTGTGTGTGTGTGTGTGTGTGTGTGTGTGTGTGTGTGTGTGTGTGTGTGTGTGTGTGTGTGTGTGTGTGTGTGTGTGTGTGTGTGTGTGTGTGTGTGTGTGTGTCATTTTATTGGGTTAATATTGATGCTCCTGCTAGATGTGATGTATATGGCGTAGGTGTGCAGCAGTGCAGCTGTGGCTGCAGTGAAAGGAGACTTGTTGGATTGTTTAAATTGGGTTTCTTGCTTTAGTAATGGCTTTCATTCTCGCTACATGACATACCTGTCTGCGATGCAACATCCTGTTCTACTAGTATTTCTGTATAATATTGATGGTTTCTATAGCCGTGGCGTCATAATGATGGTATTAAGAGGTGGTTAGAGTCAGGTAGGACACCACTGAAGGTCTAGGTGTAAAATGCACGGCTCGCCACTGCTTTTAGCATATATATATAACTCCTGCACCTCCTCTTGGCTCTGTTTTCAGGATTTAGAATATGTAGTCAATGATAGGAGAGTTTGGCTAATTGGAAATCTTTTAAGAGAGAGGACAAGAAATGCAGATATGCATGTGGGTCCCTGTAGATGGTGGAAAACCTGAATCAATGCAAAAATCCTGCAGTCACTATTTCAGCATTAGCAACAACTGCAAGTACAGCAAAGCAACCCCAAAAATGAATATTGCACTCATCAAAAAGAGATTCTAAAAGGGAGTGTGACCAGGTATGTCATCGTTAATCATTTGTTAATAATTTAACAGATAAGGCAGAAGATGAAGACTGCCGATGTCAGAAAATATTGTATATTAGCCGTAGTACCTCGCTGCACCACCAGGTGGTGCCTCTTACTGTTTAATGAGATGAATGTCTGCAGGTGGTTTGCTGTGTTTAATACTGTCGAGATAATACTATGGGCAGATCTGTGTTGGCAAACACAGAGCATTGGGGGGGTTTAGCTAGCAATGGGCACCATGACAAAGATTTCTGTGGTGGTCAATGACTTCTGGCCAGTGTTCACCTTCTCAAGACAAGCTGGGAGTCTACTTAAATGGTGTTTTATTGCCAAGTGGCTGTTTGTGCTGCAAAAATCATGTGTCGCAAAAACCTTTCCATTAATGGAATACCATCGGGTGAACGTTGTTCACGTTTTTCATGTTAACACTTCGTATTTTCTGTTTAGAAAAAAATGTTTTTTAAAAATTTGCATCCATAATAAACACAATTAAACGTGTCAATATCAGCAAAACATACTTGCAGAGCTGGAGTTGCATCCAGTAACTCCTGTACTCTGAGAATGGCGTTCATCTCCTAGACAGGTAAGCTGCTAACTTCATTTTCCCATAATATCTAAATATGTTCTAGTGGTTGGTTAGTTTGTGTAAGTAGATTTAACATGCAAACTGTGGCTAGGTTCATGCTTATGTTTGTGTTTACTATCAAGCTTGTGTTGTTGTTAAGTATTAAAGGTTTGTCCTAATGATGGCACTAAATATAAAAAGAGTCTAGACCAGGGGTAGCCAACCCTGGTCCCCAAGAGCCCCTATCCTGCATGTTTTAGATGTTTCCCTCTTCCAAGACACCTGATTCAAATGATCAGCTCATCATCAAGCTCTGCAGAAGCCTGATAATGATCCTGATCATTTGAACCAGGTGTGTTGGAAGAGGGAAACATCTACAACATGCAGGATAGGGGCCCTCGAGGACCATGGTTGGCTACCCCTGCTATAGAGCCTTGTGGACATAAATAAATTATATGTTCATCTTCTGTTTGTTGAAAAAAATTGTAGTAGTTTGTAGCTTTCGTGAATAAGACTCATTAAAATTTAGCAATACAACCATATTCAGATCAAAAACATACTATATGCACAGACAAGTTGTCCAATATTTAAAAAAAATCAGCACCATAAAAACCCTTAAAGCTCATTGCATTGTGAAGCTTCGTACCCGTTCAGCATACAGAGCAGGAAACAAGCAGAGTGATGGATAAGCTCCCTTCGTCGACATGTTGATGTCGTTGGCTGATGCATCGATGCGAGCGATGACCACATCCTCTCGCTGCTTGAAGGCCTCGGCGAGTTCCTCCCACAGTGGAAACAGAGCGCGAGACTCCCGACTGTAGGGCAGATCTGGAACGAACACATATACAGATTTAAAGAAGTTTTTAAATGCTAAACAAGTTGCTCGTTAACCAAAACTAGGGTCTGCATCATACAAATGCAGCTTTAAACATCAGCAGCAAGTTGACGACTTAATAAATGCTACTGGTATTTTATAACTAATAAAAGTATCTTCCACACTAATTATTTTTATTACAGCTCAGTGCACCGTGTGTAAATAAATGACATGTTGAACGTTTTCTTACACCACTGGAAAATCACCTAATTTTTTAGCAACACAAAACTGTCTGCAGTGTTTAAATGTCATTAATATGCTTAATTTATCTTTTTAAAAATGAAATATTTGTGCAATTTAAGCCATTATCTGAGGTTTCATGATGTTTACTTGATGATTACTAAGTATTAGTTAAACTAAGGTTAAACTAATGATTTTGATGATTTAGTTTGATTGAAAGTGTGCATTTTGCCTTTCTGGTGACTTTAAGGTATTGGAAAAACTGAAAACACAGGACAGACATAATATCCTCTTCGTTCGTAAATAGTTGCTTGTTCAGAAATCACCTGAGCAACATTAACACTGATCATGACTTGTATTTCAATCCAATCCAATTTCAACCTTCTTCTTAGCTCTAGTTTTAGTCTGAAGGAACTCCTGAAGGAATTAAAGCCTTTTACAGCTGCTAAATACTTCATTATGTTCACCAGCTTTGTTGGGCAGCAAGTGTACTCTGCATTTTTAGAGCGTTTTCAGGAAATATTTGCAAAACAAGAAACTTCAACAGTCAGAATCAGAGGATTCAAACCCTTGCTTCGTGTAAAAATGAAGTGTTTACATACAGAAAAGGACAAAAACAGTCTTGTTGGGGTGAAAGACAACTTTCTCCAGGTTCATTCCCACCAGCTCCTTCACAGGCTTTTCGTCCCATCCTTCAGGTATCGGCTCACTCTGCATCTTAGGCTGTAAACACATTAAACACATTGGGTCAACCTGCCTCCCCAGCTTCTGTACCACACAGCAGGTGTGAGTGTGAGTTACCTTAGCTTTGCCCTCCAGGAAGGACTGGCAGAACTCTTTAATGGTGTCTACGTTCAGGCTGTCAGACGGCAGGTGGTAGGTCACATGATCTGTCAGGTTGACCAGTCGGATGAGAGGAGCCTCAAAGTCGCGAACCCGGAAGTACTCCATCATTCTGCCATTACGAGGCTCATCCACGTTCACGTACACAAACAAAATCTGAACATAGACACACAAACAGATGCAGAGGCATTCGGAAGCTTTACAACAAGATCAACCTTCATGAGGATCAGTTTGAGTTTTAGACCCTGGGAGTGAAGACATTTTGGCAAGTCGTCACGTTTGGAAGAGATGTTTGATGGCTACCACTTGATTTTATGGGTTCCTACTGCAAAATGTAAGAACACATTAAAGAAAACTGTCAGAAATTGTAGCCGGATTATAAGAAGAAGAAGCCTGTCTCATCTGTTTTGCAGAAATATTTTAAATCAGGCTCAAACTGTGCAGATCATTTCTCTGTATCCACTGTTAATGCTATAGTCTATCAAAGATTAGGAGTGATCATTAAAAATACTTATTAATTCCCATTATTAAATAGTCATTTAGTGTGAACTGTTTGAATTCTGTTTCCATTATCGAAGGTTAAAATGAGGGTTTAAATATACACCATAACAGGCATAACATTATGACCACCTGTCTGATATTGTGTTGGTCCCCCTTATGTGGTCTAAAATGCTCTGAACCATTGGGCATGGACAAGAGGACCTCTCAGGGTGTCCTATGGGGTCTGGCACCAGGACGTTGGCGGGGGATCCTTTGGGTACTCTGGCTTGTGCAGTGGGGCCTCTGTCAATCCAACTTGTTCCACTGCATCCTGTTGATGTTTGATCAGAATGGGGTCTAGGAAGTTTGGAGGTCAAATCAACATCTTGGGCCATTGTCATGTTCCTCAAGATGTTCCTGATTGTTTGTCTCATCAACACGGATGATAACATCCAAGGATTTCCATCAGAACACCACATAGTACCAATATGATCAATGTCATTTACTTCACCTGTCAGTGGTCATAATGTTGTGGCTGATCGGTGTATGTAATGTAATCTAAATGTATTTATTGGATTCATTATTTTACCTTCTCTAGAAATAGATTGTGTCATGAGTAGCTGCCTCTATTTTCACATGTCTACATACTTGTTTTTTATGCTGCAATCAAATGAGACCTTAAAAAAGACTGAGCTTAAATGAACTGGTTCAGGTTATAATTAGGTTTAAGGTAATAGTTAGGGTTTGGCATTTAGGCAAAGGGCTTATGAAATGCACCATCAATGTGTGTCCTCACAAAGGTAAAAGGATGGATGTGTGTGTGCTGTGTACCTTCAGCCTGAAAGCCTCTGCAGCGCCGTTGAAAGCAGAGAAAATCTCTTTAAAGTCTTCTGTGCTTTTGTTGACAAAGAGGAGCGCGTGGTTTAATATGGGCGAGGATAAGATCTGAGTGGCTGTCTGCAAAAAAGAAGAGAGAGAAAATATAATGCTGACGTGTGATTCTGGCAGATGCAAGACAGTTCAGCAAATGTCCCCAAAACATGTTGTCCTTTCAAGGGACAAAGCACTCTGGTTGCAGCACTGATTATAATAGCAGCAAAAGAGGAAGTGAAGTGACATATGGAGCTGCACACTTTGCATATCAGAAGGAGGTTGTGGTGGATGAATAGGGCAACAAAGCATTGGACATTTTAGACTGCTGTGATATTCTCTCAAAACCACAACTTTTCCTTAACCTAAGATGAAGACTGTTAATGAGTTCGACAAAACACTAGGAACACTTTTGATATATTACAGTCCAGTACACCAGCACCCACTACAACCTCAGTCATAAACCTAAAGAATCACTTGTCAATGTCATCCAAAGCTTAATTAAGGTAAAAGTTATGGCAGTTGGATTGCTTTAGATTACAGTTGCATACATACAGGGAGAGTCAGCAGATGAGTTTCAAACTGCTCCAGCTGTAAGTGGAGCAGAGCAGTAACATGTGTGAGGAAATGCACCATGAGCACCAGACTCTACCTGTCCGTTATACTCAGTGACTGGATCCATCTGGTAGACGGTGATAAAGACGATCAGCTCCTCTTTAGACGTCTCAGGCATCATTCTGTAAGCCTGGATGAGTTTAGACTGCAGCACACACACAGACACACACCAACACACAGATAAGACTGCATTAAAAACTACTGGTCTGCTTCATGTATTCATTCATTCATGTGGGACTAATGAGTCAAACCCCAAACCGATACAACCAAGTTCTGATCTTGCAGACATATTCAAAATGAGATGTTTCTGCATCAATACATCAATGTTATTTTTGTGATTTCTCCATCTCTAGCTGCCTTTCTCACTAGTAATGTCTATTGCTGTAAATACTATATGTTGTTTTTTAAAAATGTGGTGTCATGAAAAAGGTTATTTACATCCCTGTGAATTTGTGTGTTTGTGTAAAGTACCTTTTTGAACAGCAGAACAACATCATGTGCGAGACCATATTTGCTGATGACTTCATCATTCTGGGTCACAGCAAAGTTGACGTCAGGAAGGTCGATGGCTGCAGCGTAGAACATCTGGACGTACTCGTGGTTCAGCTCCTGCACACACACAAACAAAAATGTTAAACTCACATGTTAAAGTCACAACATCCAAAAGACGAAGAGGAAAATCAGACAGCTGGTTTTCACCTTAAAGAATCCAACCACAGTTAGCTCCTCTGAAGCCTCTGATTGGCTGAGATCAGTGATGAGGTCAGCAGCAGACCCCGCCCTCCTTTTCAGCCAGGTCAAGATGGAAGCCGAGCTCTGAGGAACTTTATTATAATCCCAAAAAACAATCACCAGATTAACTTCAATATTTTACCAAAACCAAAAAATATTTACTTCGGTTGATGCTAAAATTTTTTGGAAAAGCACTAATTTACTTTCTTGTCCAGAGTTAGATGAGAAAATAATACAGTTTGTGTATCTAGAAACAATAGAATGTGGATTACATCTTATTTCTCGCCTCAAATGTTTTCAGAAATACTTTTTGCTGAACTGTTTTCGTAATTAAAGAGAAGGTTTGCGACCGAGCCGCCATGTTGGGCTGACCCAAGGTGAAGTACCTGTCATGTGACCTGCTAGAGACACGCCTATCAAGCGTGCGATATTGGGAAACAGTGTAAAAACGTTGCGCCTCATTCGCATAAAGTAGCCGAGATCTCAACTTTATGCAAATGAGGTGTACTATGCTTAATAAAATGCAGGGCGTTTCACAGACAACGAATGGAAAGCGTTAAACTGACGGATCCTGTGGACACATACCATCAGTTACGTTCCACCACTGGTAGAAACAACCATTTCTCCCAAATAAACTTTTCCGCTGTCTGGAACCAGCCATTAGGAACTTAAATGTTTTAATAAGGTGATACATTAAGCCTCCATAAACCATAGATATTAATGTGAACAGGATATGCTCCTCGTCACGTACCAGGACAGGGTACAGGGTTGTGTTTATCTCCTGAGAGGTACAGTCTGATGGTGTGTTGGTCTGTTGCATCGAGCTCTTTAGCCAGCTCCTTCTCCTTCGTCACATCAACCGCTGCCAGTTTGACCTCCGACCCCTGAAGCTCTGCAGCAGCGTCTTCGAACGCCGTCGTCACATGATAGCCCTGTACAGTCAGAGGAGCATCTAACAGCGTGGATAAATATTTAATGAAACATACAGAAACTCTGATTGTGTTAATCAAAATCAAGCTGTGTGAGTCCGAGTGTGTAACTTACAGAAGTGCACCAGCAGCTGCTTGTATTTCCTCAGTGCCCTGTTGAAGTTTCCCTTGTCCAGCTGTAAAACTCCATCCTTCTCGGGGAACGATTTGTCTCGGTCGGACTGTGTGTCGGCGGCAACAAACACACAGAGGGAGAAGGCCGTCGCACCCAGAAGCAACAGCCTCTTCATCATCACGCTTCACCACACACTGACAAACTGGACACTGGAACAAGCTCGACGAGAAAGTTTGGAGGGAGTGGTGAGAGGAAGGGTTGATATGTGTGCAGTCCTGAGCAGGTAGTTGTGAATGCTGTTGTTATCTGCAGACCTGTTGCTGATTAACTTTCCTATCTGTGCCCTGCTGTATCTCTGCTATTGGCTGCTGTTCATATCATTAATATCTAAATGCCCTTCACCCACTAACAGTGTTAGCCTCAGCAAGGTCGAAATGGAAGAATTAAAGAAGCATATACTCAAATACTTGTCTGTTCACTCATGTTAAAAAATGAAGAAAACTGCTGCACAGTTTTATAATGCAACCAAGAGCATGTTTATTTCCCTATCAACCAGATAGAATGAAACAAATAACTACATTTTGATACCTTGTTTTCTATATTGGACAATCATATCAGGTCTAATTATAGAGTAAACAAGTTGACATCTTAGCAGGAAGACTTGAGATGAAAAGAAGATTATCTGTATGCTAAATATGAAGCTACAGTGAGGAGAAGGAAACTCGACTTAACTGTCTCCAGCTGCCAACCAGCACAGCACCACTGAAGCTCACAAATGATGTTCTACAAAAGCCTTGTCATGTACCATCTGAATCTTAATGCTGAGGTTATGTCATATAGTTCAGACAGAATTTATGAGGAGTTAAGAAGAAAGAACAGTTGAGACCAGCCTCAGACTTGTAATTAGTTATCAGACATATCAGGACAGCAACAACACCTCCCACCTTGTGATATAAACTGCAGAGATGTCACCAAACTGCTATAAAAAATCATGCAAAGCATCCAGAGCTGTCAGTTACACCTAAATAAAAGCCAATATGAACATGCAATGGGGCCACAAGCTGTGCTTTTGCTTGAAGAGAAACTGTTTCAAAGAAGTAATGCAACATACACCAATCAGGCATAACATTATGACCACCTGCCTAATATTGTGTTGGTCCCCCTTATGTGGTCAACAATGCTCTGAACCATTGGGCATGGACCAGAGGACCTCTCAGGGTGTCCTATGGGGTCTGGCACCAGGACCAGGGCAGTGGATCCTTTGGGTACTCTGGCTTGTGCAGTGGGGCCTCTGTCAATCCAACTTTTTCCACTGCATCCTGTTGATGCTTGATCAGAATGGGGTCTAGGAAGTTTGGAGGTCAAATCAACATCTTGGGCCATTGTCATCTAATATTAAGTGTCATCTTGTGACGCTGGAGTCTCTTTCATGTTTTCATTTTGCCTTGCAGATCTTCTATCAACATAACATGCAATCAGGACTCTACTTTACTCCAAATTTATACTCGCTTGTTGTATTTTTGTGTACATTTAAACTGGTCATAACTGATGGGTCCAAAAGAGTTAATGCTGGATCATGCTAGAAAACCTAAACTTTGTTTTATATGTAAAACTATGAATGTCTTACTGCTGTTAACTGTGGACATATACAGTATTATGGCATACAAGGTTTACATTAAAACAGCGTAACAAAATCTATAGACTATTAAGTTCTTTGCTAGCATCGCTAATGGCTGATTCTCTTCCCTTTTCCTCCCTATCTAAACAGCTGTCATGTTTCATGAATCCATCGAGGCCCTTGCCTGGAGAGCCGGAGCTGTCTTAACAAACACATCTTCACTGTTATTACCGTGTTTCCATCCCTCCTCCAGTGCTTACTGCGCTAGTGACAGCGACACAAAGAGACATGAGGAGCATGGCCCTGGAGTAGATAAACAAAGAATGCCATCGCATGTCACTCCTGCTTGGACTGATGCACTGGCTGGAAATTGGAGGGAGTTGGAGGGTTGGCTGGGAGGCACAAACACACACATATGCACACGTACACACACACAGGCATGTCTTCAGTAATAGCTTTTCATTTGTCCCTGACATGCCTCGGTCAAGCCATCGCCTTTAGATGTCCTGTGTTAAATACCTAGGGCGAACAAGGTTACACATTCTGATGGGCACATTCACATTTTCAATTGAGACCTCTACAGTCTATTAAGCTCCAGGATACAGTGCGGCCTAGAGAGACAGAGAATGCTGTGAGACAGGAAATGGAGCAAATAGACTGACAAGCTGGCAAGTCGCTCATTGTTATTTTACGGAGGCCTCAGTGTGCACTCGTGACTGCATAAAGCCTCAGTGAAGGACATGGAAGATCACGCTGCTGTCTGCTAATCAGAAGAGGGCACACTGTATGTTTTGTTTGGTTCTGTGGTACCTCACTTCTATCACACATCAAGGCAAGACCCTGGAGCGCTTTTTGAGCTACGCAGGTGGGCAGCAATTCTACTTCCCACGTTTCAATTTGACAACACCAGCGCTCCAGGGCCTTCAAAATTTGCGGATACTGTCAGCGTTTCACTAACAATAGCAGATGAGCCATGTGATGAATGGAAACATGCCTATATTCAGAGCTCAGGGTCCTTTAAAGATTACGAGCTAAGAAAGAAAAAAAACTTTTCCAAGGAACACTGCACATGACAGTTGTGTTTACCTAAACTCTAATTTCCTTCAAAGGGGATTATGACAGGCCTTTCTACTGAAGTGTGATCTGGAGTATTTGTACACAGTGTTGAACAACTTGCTGGCATGTGTCGCTTTCATTTTTGAGATCCTGCTGACGTTTTGACAGATGAGTGGTGCCGTTATGCAGCCTGTCTGCCAACCAAGGAGCTCAGAGAGATGGAGAGATTATTCCTTACAAAGCCAATTAAAGAACGTTTAATGAAGATAGGCTACTTCTATCCGCCTCTCTGTGCTTTTGACAAGGTGCTGTAATTTGAAGGAGGACTTGTCAGATTTGCTGAAAGGAGTCGATCACAGAACTGGGGTCTAAAAATAAGGGACTTTATGGAGTATAAAGGATATTCTTGACGTCCTACTGTTGTCTTGTCATGTGTGTCTATTGCCAGTCATGACAAAACAAGAATGTGATTCTTCCAGATTAATCTGGAATTACAGATTTTCCAGCCTGAGAGAGCAGATCTGGGTAGGGCATGAACATTTTCTTTCTCTTTACAATTATCCAAGTAGCAACCCTGTCTACCAAAATGTACGTTCCTACGCAGCTGAACTGCATTTTAAGTTTACACGCCACAACTAAAGAGAGAGAGAAAGAAACCTTTATTTGTCACAAAGACATTTTTACAGTATTGTGAAATGTTGTTTTCGCATATCACAGTTGGGGTCAGAGCGTAGGGTCAGCCATGGTACGGCACTCCTGGAGCAGGAAGGGTTAAGGGCCTTGCTCAAGGGCCCAACAAAGGCCGCATTGGGGTTTGATCCTCTAACCTTCTGATCAGTAGCCCAGAGACTTAACCATTGCACCACCACTGCCCCAACTAGAGTGTTATGTCTAAGAAAATATCAAAATAAAATGCTTGGGTTTACATTTTTGTGGTTAGGTTTAGGCACCAAAATTAAGTGGGTAGGTTTAGGAAAATATCATGACTGGGGGTAAAATGTGACCTTTACATAACATGTTTGAAGCTTCTCCTCTATTGTCTGGGTTACCAGGATGACCAGTCCCACCCCATCTAATACATGACTGGTTGGCTGAAAAGGAGCGGCAAAGATCTGTCAATCAGAAATGTGTTTGTTATATGTCATGAACAAAATGAATCCATTCCCTCAAAACGTAATTGTGAATGCAGTTTGTACAGCAGCGCAACTTTTGGAAGGAAGGGCTGCAAGTGGCAAGGATGTTTTGCTCGTGTTCAGACCATTCTCGACGAGTTGATTTTAAAAACCCAGTGATGAGCAAGAGGAAGGTGGCTCGCACCATCTTAACTGTTATTAGTTCAACAAAGGGGTTGCACGATGGTTAGCACCGTCGCATCACAGCTAGAAGATCCGATTTGCGTCCCTGGGCCTGGGATCTTTCTGTGTGGAGTTTGCATGTTCTCCCTGTGCAGCGTGGGTTCATGCTGAGGTTAATTGGTGATTCTAAATTGTCCGTAGGTGTGAATGTGAGTGTGCTTGGTTATTTGTCTCTATGTGTAGCCCTGCGATAGACTGGCGACCTGTTCAGGTGAACCCTGCTTACGCCTCAAGTTGGCTGGGTAGGAGCTGCTCCAGGCCCCCCGCAACCCTACAGAGGATTGAGCGGTGTATAGATAATGGATGGATGGATGGGATGGATAGATCAACAAGGGGGAACTCACTAGGAGATAACACCATGATCAGGATTTCACTCTAAGATTTGCAGTGGAATAATATGCTTAGTAATCTGCGTCTAAATCACTATTGTGTTGGGAAGCACCAGTAGTAGTCATTTTACAAGACAAAGTGAGCATGCATGTTGGTGTGCTTGTACTTCATATCATACTTCATAGTAGCAGCCATGGTTAAAAGTATGAGCAGGTTTTGACGGACTGGTTTTACTTGATGAACGTGTTTCTGAATGCCTTATAATACAGATTGCTCCTTTAATCCAGCTCTCAGTTTCCACTTGGACAATAAAATGCAAAGACCTCCCAATGATGCTTTCTTCAGTATCATTATGTGCAGTCTGTTATGTTCTCTTGTAGAAACTGATAGCCGAATTAAAGCAGTAATCTGATAGAGTTGGGTACATGGGCCCTTTTGGGTGTGGGGGGTGTCCGGCTTTTTTGTCCACATTCCATTAAATGTCACTTAAAACACCCCACTGCTTGTGCCAGTGTAATGTTATATTGATCTACACAACACTGCCTCCAGCTGAAACTCCAGGAAACACCCACATTCCAAAGAATCCTCTTTTAGAGAGCAGATAAAGTGAGTGAACACTGGCTGTCTTTCTGCTGTTTTTCTCCCCGGGTATGTCTTTCAAGAGTGAAGGACAACTGTGACAAAACCGAAGAGAAGCAGCCAGATGTGCTCTCATTGTTCAAGAACCGAGAAAAAGTCCAAGGTAAGAAATCTGAAGAGGGCTTTCTCTAGTCAATCTTCCTCTCTCTCATCTTTCCCCCCCCCGCTCTTCCTTTCATAGTGTGTATGGTGTGTGACCTCTCAGTGAGTAGGGTGACCCGAGTCTTACTTATAGGCCTGACACCCACTGATAGACGACTAACCCTTGAAAGGTCAGGGCGGCCAAGGCATGGGAACACCTGCTACCCAACAGAACTAAAACTTCCCTAAGTGCTGAGAAGAGCTGTGGGAGCATGGATCGAGTTATTGTGGATGGACAGGAACACCAGAGAGCAAAACAAAGTTGTTGTCAGTCAAAAAAAAAAGTTGAAAGCAGCAGTTTGGAAGGAAAACACGGAGATGGAAATTCCTTTACTGGAGCCGGAGATAAGAGCGGGTGATGGGTCATAGGGGTCAACCGAGCAAGCCGAGGTCTGGTGAACTGCCAGAGTTCGAGTTCTAATCTTGTAGCATCAGTTAATATAACAGAAAGATAAAAGCAGATGGAAGAAGTATTTCTAAAGCTGCTGTCTAAATCTAGAAATTCAGCATCTAAGACATATGTTTCTTATAAACTAATAGCTTGTTGACCTACTGTGAAGCTCATAAAGCTTGTAAGACTAGGCTAGATCATCACATCTCTCAGCAGTTTGTGTTCTGCAATCATTCAATGCTTTATCAACTTTAGTTTATTTCTGTACGTGGCTTTAGCAACTTACGTGGCAAAGGATATAAGCTGCAGGCTTTGAAATATTCTTAGGTTTGGTGAATCCATGTCCCTGGGCTAGTTACAAACAAAGCAAACCGAACACAGCTAAAACTACAACCCAAATGAACGGATAATGTACTACACCGGTACTAATCTGTGTTCCTGTTAGTATAAAAGTGAACTCAGGAAAATATGAGCTTAAAAGGAAAAGCCACACATTCCATCCTAACATGCCAGCTTATATCTGGCTCAACACAGGCACAAGTTT
The DNA here is from genome assembly GCA_900302755.1 of Chromis chromis. Lineage (NCBI taxonomy): Eukaryota > Metazoa > Chordata > Actinopteri > Pomacentridae > Chromis > Chromis chromis. Next base: position 16,112 of record OMNN01104379.1, on the reverse strand, counting down.
CTAATCTTCAAAAGCCGGTTTTATAAGTGCGTAATGAGTGAGACCACAATAGAAAAACAAACCATTTATTTTCTTCCCCCGGAGAGTAAGTGGAACCATATGGGCCCATGTGGAGCCAGATCCCAACATCTGGGCGGCATTGGAGAATCAAAGCCAAGTGGTGCTGTGGACCCCAGTGAACCACAGCAACCTTTGCCTGCCCTGACAGAATTTTGCTCAATGGAAAAACAGGTTGGAACCATGTTCTCCTGAGCATCTGAGTTTCCCCTCGCCGTTTTTCAGGATAATTGCTAATCAAAAGGGGACTGTCGGCGAAGCTCCGGGCACGGTCCACAGCAGTAATCATTGGCAGCTGGGAGCTTGACTTACATAAAAACAGCTGGAACAGACCATGGCGAATTCCTGTGAAACAGTTTCTGTAATACTGGGTGGAGGTCAGAGACAGTGTCATCCTGGGAGGGGATTTGTATTGATGGGGTTTGACATACCTTTAGCTATTTCGAGACTAAACTGTGAACAATAATACCTGCTTATTGGTTTGTTTGATTGCTAAACACCGTTCAGCTGGTGTAGCCATGAGAGACTTTATTTCTGTTCTTGATACACAACAGGGTGATGAAATCTCCTGATAAACAACACCCCGGCAAAGCTTGTTTTAATAGCCTTTAGCTAGTCTGCATTACTCTCCAGCCAACAACAAAGAAACATTCTTATCAGACCAAGCCGGCTGAGGTTAAGAAGCTGCAGCTCCTGAGGGCTATGTATTTTAGCCTGGGATTTAACGTCTTACACTAAGCCACTCTCCTCCTTGCTCTCATGCTCCACTCCTCCCTTTCTCCCTTGATTCGCACTCAGCCACCAAACAAACAGGAGGGAAATGGCTCTGCCGACAATAAACTTTTACAAGATGAGCTAGTAAGTTTATTAACTCACAAACAATATCTTGTTTTGGACTGCGCTGGTTCAGAGTTTATGATCTATGATTACTGGTCGGATGGCCAGATGAACGCACATGAAGGACAGACTTTGTGCATGCCCCGGAGGTGCAATCATGTATTTTAATGCTCAACAAAGATAAGGTTGAGCACTGAGTATACTTGTCCTCTGGGAGGGATGAGGGGTGGGGCCGGCTCCCTCATGTCCAATCACATTATGCCAGAAGGGTTGTGGCCATGCTAATTTATTCCTGAGTGGTCCTTAGGGAGAGTGTCTAGTCATAAAGACCCTGTCAGCCCCTCCCCTCAATGGGCACCTCAGTCTGCAGGCAGAGCCTCCCTGGAGAGCTGGGCCCTGCAGGCATATTCTGGAGAATAATAATGCCACTGTCAGCTGTCTGGGCACCTTGAGGGCTTAAAGCCCACTGCAGAGAAGACTGAAGAGCAGTGTGGTATGACGTGACATATGACATAATCCATGTTCGGATGGCGTTGAGGCTGGAAATGCAGGATGGGTGACTAGTTCTGTCCTTCTATTTTCTCCTTTTCTAATGCCGACTATGTAATGGCCCCTACCAAGTCCTAGGCCATAATCCTGGTAGGAAGATAGTTCCTCATTACAGCAGCCCTAGGAGGGAGCTGCTGGCCTGTCAACATGGAGCCAAGGAGGAAGCAGACGGCTAGCTGCATTCAGCTGCACTAGAATAATGTCAAATGAACTGACTGCTGGGAGCGTATGAGACACCCAAGGAACCACTTTATCTTCTTCATTAAAACCAGTTTAGAGAGCAAGTGGGGAGGAAAAAAACATCCATTTTCCTTGAAAGTCTGTAGAACAGACGGAACAAAATTAATTGCACCATTAGGCCCCCAATAGACAATGCTGGTGTGGTTTTCCTTCACAGATGCATGTGTGCCTACACATTGCTCTTAAACAGGCAATTATGGCATCAATTTCCATAAAAAAGTTTGATTTAATGGGCAATAAATACAGGTAGGAGATTGCATTTCTCCAAAGGACCAGAATGTTTTCACAATTGAGCTTTGTATGGGTTTTTGTGTCTTTGAACGTTGCTAATTTTCTCTGAGGGTAGAACTTGGCTCATTACAAGTATAGTACATCCATGCAACCTTGATATGAAGCACGATTACTTTGAAAAAGCAGAACAAGGCAGCATTCTGTGCTTTGTAACCAACTGCCAATGAGCAAGATGTCAGCTAAAAAAGAAGCCAACATGTGCACAATAACTAAGTCAGCATATTGGCCTGTGAAAGCAGTTACATTGCCTGTAATTTCCACTTAAATAATTGCACTTGTTTGCCTTTGGCGAGTAATTAATGGGCTTTCATCTGGCGACTAATTGCTACTAATGTATCTCACAAGAGATCTACATGAGAGCCGCACTGTTATTCTGCTCAGCATCCTGCACAATCCCCCACTCTGTCCTGATGGAAAAAAATGGAAGAGGTCAAAGGTAAGCAGTCCCACAATGCAATACATGTCCCGATGTGCTTGTTCCTTTAGAAGAGGATGTAGCAACAATCAGTTTTTCCTTATTCTCTCAAGCACACAAAACAATGCTGTGCAGTGAGAACATTGGCAGCATATGTGTGGGCTGCAGCAGGAGAGTAGTGCGATTTCTCTGAGATCAGCCAGCATCCAGAAGGAGGGGCTAACCCTCAGCCGGATTTCCCTGTACCCTGGCATGATGGGCTCTGCAGAGGGTATCACATCTTAGTCCAGGAAACATTTGCTAGAGAATTATGTCGATCGATGGACCTCTCTGATTGGAGCTTAGTGCCCCAGTGCCGTGCCACTAAGAAAACATATCTTCTCCCACTCATTGTCTTCTCCAATCCCCCAAACCCCCCGGGTCCCATTGCTATAAGCCATGTGCAACCCTGACCAGAATCCCAGCATGTTATCTGAGGGAGACTGAATCGTACTGAAAGATTAAGGAGATGTAGGGGGG
>OMNN01104379.1:0-13184 GCA_900302755.1 Chromis chromis | reverse complement strand
GGGGGGGGGGGCAGATGGAGGCTTGGGGATGTGTATGTGCACGGAGAGGTAGGCCTGCTGGGCACAATAGCAGTAAGGGCACCCCAGGCCATTAGCGCAGGTCCCCAGGACATGGTGGTATTGTAGGCTCCTGCAGAGGAGAGCTCAGCTGGAGCTTCACATCTCACTGCCTCACAGCCAAGAACCCCCCCATTAGACTAGATAAGGTTCCTATCGGCAAGCAGCACACAAACACACTCGCATTCATGTTCAAGTGTAAGTGCGAGCCACAGAGTAATGTCTTTGCCAGGAGTCATGGGGCGGCTGCAGACACACTTCAGTATCTGGGGTTGTTTGTCAACAGTTTCACTTTCTTTGAGAGTATTGTTTGTGATTTATAGCCGACAGCAAAACAGAAATATAAAACAAAGTTATATTGATTTTTTTACAGCCTGCGTGCGTCATAACTTTTTCCTAGTTCCACACAAAATGTGAAAATTAATACAAACTGTAAAGTGACTTCGATTTGAACCCTACTGTCGCTTATTATTGCTTGCTTTTTTTCCCAAGCAACCCCACTGGCAGCCAAAACTAAAAAGCATTTGGGGAATCATAAAAGATGCTATTATAATGGATTGTGACCACAGACTCTTTTTCCTCTGTATAAGCCAGACCGGGACGAATACAACAATTATGAAAACATTGCATGGGCCTCAGTTTTTTTTTTTTTTTAGAAAGGTAGTTTCGCTAGACAGCACTTCTTTGGGAATAAAATGGCCCCATTCCTCCTCCTCCTTTACTCTGTCTCCCTCCCTCCCTTCCTCCCTCTCTTCCTCTCCAGCCCTCTCTGAATCCCTCCCACGGCCCGGCGCTCTCCTTTAATGAGTAGCTGGAAATGACAGCTTTAATCACCGCCTGTGGCCACGGCGAAGGGCCCGTTAATGATAGAAAAGAACAGAGGGCCATTTGCATCAATCAGTCCTAAATCACTTTTTATGATAATGCAGTAGAGAGGGAGGAGAGGCTACCCAGATGACTCCTGCATGATGATGATGAGGCTCTTCTCTCCCCACCCTTGTACCCTTTCTTAAAGGGATACACCAGCAGGTACTCACTTCCCCTACAGAGTGCCCTGACATTGCTGACAGTACTTGGACTATTCTGTCCAGATAGTGATCCACTACGAAGACAAGAACCAACAAAAATACACACAAATTCTAAAACAAAGATACAATTTTAATATGATTCAAAGATTCATTTGCCTTTAAAATATGCTCCCTTACTCTTGGGTTGTGTTGGAGCCAAAGGGTGGCCACCACAGAATACACATTACGACCACCTGCCTAATATTGTGTTGGTCCCCCTTATGTGGTCCAAAATGCTCTGAACCATTGGGCATGGACAAGAGGACCTCTCAGGGTGTCCTATGGGGTCTGGCACCAGGACGTTGGCAGTGGATCCTTTGGGTACTCTGGCTTGTGCAGTGGGGCCTCTGTCAATCCAACTTGTTCCACTGCATCCTGTTGATGCTTGATCAGAATGGGGTCTAGGAAGTTTGGAGGTCAAATCAACATCTTGGGCCATGTTCCTGATTGTTTGATGTTTTTGCCATGTGGTGGGGTGCATTTTCCTGTGGGGGTAGGCCAGTGACATTTGGGATTTCCATTTGCATGAGGGAGTGTGCTTGTTCTGGGACAATGTTTATTTGGGTGTCTAAGTCTCATCAACACGGATGGCAAAATCCAAGTTTTCCAGCAGAACACCACATAGCCACTCAACACATTTACTCATAGAACTGGAGTCATATCCCGTACCTAGCATTTTCCTGGGAGGATGTTTTTTTTTTGCAGAATCATTTCTCTACAGTTGTTCCCATTCAGGCTCATTTTAACAGCAAAGCCCCAGCTTAAGCATCTTACATGTACTTATCTTATGTTATTCAAATTGTAATTATCTTAAGAGCTGTATCAACAATTTTTAAATCAAATGATTGAAGAGTTTTCATGTAAATCTACACGGCAGTTTTGCCTGTATAAGCAGTTAATAATAATGCATGATCAACTAAAGTAATGGTCTCAGCCTGGCCTGCCTCGTCCACTGCTTGCTGTAAAATAGGAAAATCCTGTTAGGACTATCTCTCCAAGCTGCCAGATTAGGCAAGCATGCTTTGATGCTAATCTGCAAGGACTGTAGGCCGGGATAAATAAGGGAAGTTACATTTTTAATGGTTACATTATGATTTAAAACTCTTCCTGACAGTCGAATGGCGTATTCATATTATATAAGAAAAGCAGCTTTTGTGTGCTCCTCCCAGTAATAGTTTATTTGGTCTATTATTCACAGGTGTACAGAAAGTTCAACTTGTTTGAACTTTAAACTGAACTACACTGATCTTTGTGTGTGCAGCGAATCACTGTTGACCACTGCTTGAACTGAAAGATGGATGAAAAACTAATTAGCTTACTAATATTCCTGAACTTCCACAGCTGTACACAAAGATGCCTTATATGGAGACCAGACAAAAAATGGATGTGTCCTTCATCATAGTGACGTTTTGGAAAGATAAATACGGCGTTGACAAACATGTTTTTGCAATGTGAATGCATATTAAAGGGCAAAAGTAACATTTTGATCTGTTTAGGTTTTCTTAGTCCTAGTCAGTTCATTGCTGACCATCATGGTGCTGATTTTTATATTAAAAACAATGTTCAAATTGTGCACATAGTGGCTTTAAGGACGTAACATTAAATTCCTTTTTCCAGACTTTGATGAAACCCCTAAAAACTCATGTTTGTGCATCAGCGTTTTTAGTTGTAACTCTACACAGACGCTACCTCTAGTATATGCAGATGATCCAGGAAGTCTCTGCATGTTTTAACACCCACTCCTCCCCACTTGGCGCAGCTCAAGCACACAGCTCACCAACATTGCTTCCCATTGGTTACAGTTCCTCAGGTTTGTTACATATAAAAACCACGTAAACCAGAAGCTGTGTATTTGAGACGGTCGTGGTCTCAAATACGGTTGTGTATTGGTTGTGGTTTGCTCACAGTGTGTCTATGGACCCTATGGACATGTCAACAAGGTAAAAACTAGAATTTCAGCAAAGAAAGACTTTAGCCGTTGTAATGGCAACTTGGTTTGTATTGGGTTACTGGAGATTCTCTGCATTTCTGTTAAATAGTTATTCATCTGAATATTGCTAAAAAATATTTTAAATGCATATTTTTGGAGAATGTTTATTACAAGTCAAATGTAATTTATATAACCCACATTACATTCTTTACTAACATTTATTTTATTGCAATCCAATCTAACTGTATGTGCACATATGGTGCAAGTGTTAAATTCCACAATAGAGTCAGTTCTAATGAATAAAAACACTTAGACACTTATTAAAAAACACAATAAGCCAGTCAACTTGAGGATCAAGACATCAAGTGAAAAGTGAAAATGATAAAATAATAAAACTATGACTGCAGTCGTTCACTAGGAACATAAAGCAGTAATGAGTGCAGTAAATGAATGAATGCAACACTTCTGTTCTTTAAAAAAGATAGAACAACTGTGCAACAGCTGACAGCTCTCTGGGTGGGTTCAATAAAGAGCAGAAAAAAGCAGCAGACAATTAACTTTCTCTACAGTCACAATTCCACACAACCTCCAGAGAAGCACTAATATACTTGAGTATTTCACATACTAGTGTAATGAGTAAAATAAGCATTGCTATCATTTTCATTTCGTCAACAAGCTATCTGTTTAATTACAAGTGATGTGACATTCTCTGTTTCCATAATTAATTCAAAAGTGCTCTGATTAAATGCAATCAATTCAATTGTTAACACAGCAGGGGTTTCTGAACAAAGATCATCTGTGGAAGTATAATGAATGCAATCAGATGACATAATATCTCATTTGCATATTGTTAAATTCAAATACAAAAAGGAATTTAAAACCTGATTAAACCATATGCTTCGTCTGTACATCTAGTTATCCGCTTTTGGAAAAGAGACAATAAAATGTTAATAATGATGTTGCATAAGGAACTGTTTGGTAAACACAGGATTCACAAAGCCATCAGGGAAAAGTTAGTGCACCTGATGCTCGCCTCGTACGAGCCAAAGTATTTCCATCAGGTCCAGTGAAAAATGATTCAAAACAACGATGAAAGAAAGTGTAGCCTTACCTCAGACACCACTAAGCCCTTTCTGTAAGTAATGATAATCCTGGCTTCTGTGCCGAAGAGAAGGTGAAATGAATATCAAGGAGATATTCCAGAAAAAGAAAAACTAAGTAAGACACTCCCATTTAAAAAAAGAAAAATAATTCAAATGTCCATGAATGCTTGGATAATAGGCTGAAAGGGTTGCCAGTGCCTGGCAGTTTAAAATGGCAGAACAAAACATACCAATTTGTCACAAAAGGAGACTCTGACAAGCGCAGAATCCTCACCAACACACAGACAGGCATGACAATGGACCTTCAGGCTATTGCCTACTTCTGCTCACTCTCTCTCTCTCTCTCTCTCTCTCTGCTCTTTCTCACTCTCTCTCTCTCTCACTTTATCTCTCTTCACCACAGATGGCTTCTTGTGAGTGCAGGGGAGGGCACAGCAGTTCCACAGTAATCCCCAGCCACACAGACGGAAAAGCTTGTTAGAGCACTTGCTGATCACCACAAAAAGTCAAACCAGAGCCAGGGAAAGGTCACCAGGAATTAGGCTATGCTCAAACTCCAAAGGCTTGCCTAATTCCCCTGATAAGCCCCTTTGAAACTCAACCTGTTCTGGCTGTGCCATGGGCTCAGCCTCGCCTAGAACTAAAACCCTCCACTAAATCTAGCTGGAACTCATTTACACAGCGGAACACACACACACTCACAGCTGCACTCACCACTGACAGAACAGGCAAGACTTTTCCTGATGACTAGACTAGAACAATCGACCAAAGAATCAATGATTCCCAATGTGTGTGAAAGGAATTGAAGCTGCTTAGACACAGCGCGAGGGCTTTAAGTCTGAGCTCCTTTGGACGTGAGGAAGCTTTGAAGCTGGAATAGGCATTGGTTTGGACTTCATGCCGCTGTTGTTGTCAATTATCCACTTTGGATGGGACACCACAGAAAAAAACACAAAGTACCGGAAAGCAAAAAACAGCGAGAGAAAGAGGACTCGTGAGGCATGAACAGCAGAGTTATGTGGCATTTCAGAATTTAAATGGTTCATAGCTTTTGCCGTTCTGAAACCAAACACATAAAACAATATCTGCTGGACTTTCAGTGAATGTAAGCCCCCAGGCAAACAAAGGTAAGCCCAGTGTTTTCAGATTCACCAACACTCTTTGTATTATTTTAATTTCAACCGTCATAGAAGACCGACTACGGTGTTAGTAACTGCATATTTCTGTCTCTCTTTCACACATGCACAGAAACCCCAGAGGTAAATAAGAAATCTTGTGGAAAAATAGAAATTATTTAACATAAGAGGACAGATGGTGATATTCAAGAGCGGCTCAGCCTTTATTCTCACAGAAAGAGCTGTGAGAGTGTCACACAAAAAGCAACGTGGAAAGCCTTGACAGTTCACTGCCTGTAAACACGAAATGTTTCCCTCGATATGAAAAAAGTGTCGGGCTTAACTTCCTATTCAGCCAAAGCAAAGTGCCCGTGCTGCTCAGCCTTAACACATCCTGAGTGTACACATGGCAGATCCTGCCCTCCAGGTAGATCAAAGTGGTAGGTGTGCAGTGATAGCACTGTAACGTCAGTCAGCTTGTCTTTTATTTCCCAAGAACGCTTAACACTGCAGGATTGCCATTTTCCTCTTCTTAACAATCCTCCTTTTGCAGCTCTCAGAGGGCAAATTGTTGCATTTCTTGTCAGTACATGTCTGCATCTAACAAGAGTTTCAGACACTTATTTCTGTCAACATCTTAATTATATGCTACGAGCCCAACACTTTGCTTAAGTGTTGAATTCACTGGGAGATCTATGGCAACCGCAGCCAATAATATGGCTGTTGTGATCATGTGACGTGCAAGCTGTTTGGCCCTTCATGCTTGCCTGTGGAACGATGACAACACTTGTTTTATTGTCACTGCAGTGAAGTATCTCTCCCCCTGTCATGTCAGACTTGATATTAATCACCACCGTGGAAAAATTAGCTTTGCCACCAACTGACATAACAGTTGTGACATGAATGCAGTGTGCAGCCTGTACGAGATAAGCACAAACGGGCTTAATTACTCCATTGCCTCTACCAAAGGGTAGACGTGTTGTTCCTATGTTCACTTGCCAAGAAGTGAATAATGCACCTGCTGTATATTTTGCAATCCATCCATCCATTTCTAAATCTATGCATTTACACATACACATTTGGATTTTTTATTGGGGAAAAAAACGTGCAAGTGTACTTTAATAACATTCAGCTCTTTGGCAGGTCCAATAATAGAATCTCATACAGTCTAATTAAGTAATGTTAACACCAACTGGATATAATCTGAGTTACAGTATTAATTAAATGAGTGAAGGTATAAAAAAGTAGCACTTAGTGTATTAGTTAGTCATACAAACACCGTCACAACATTAAAACCACCTGCCTAATATTGTGTAGGTTCTCTTCATTCTGCCACAACAACAACAACAACTCATCAACACCTGGACTGGGGTTTTGAGGTGACGCCTCCAATGATAAGACTTGTTTTTCCAGCACATTCAATTTGGAGACTGAGGAGTGTACATGGTCTGCAATTGTGTAAGGGTAGGGGCTACATATCAAAGTAACATCCTCCTGAATGGAAGGACCAAATGTTTCTCAGCAGAGCATTGCCAGAGCATCACACTTGCCTCCACCAGCTTGCCTTCTTCCCACAATGCATCTCTTCCACAGGTAACGACACATGCACAAACCCTATCATCAACATACACCGATCAGGCATAACATTATGACCACCTGCCTAATATTGTGTTGGTCCACCTTATGTGGTCCAAAATGCTCTGAACCATTGGGCATGGACAAGAGGACCTCTCAGGGTGTCCTATGGGGTCTGGCACCAGGACGTTGACAGTGGATCCTTTGGGTACTCTGGCTTGTGCAGTGGGGCCTCTGTCAATCCAACTTGTTCCAGTGCATCCTGTTGATGCTTGATCAGAATGGGGTCTAGGAAGTTTGGAGGTCAAATCAACATCTTGGGCCATTGTCATGTTCCTCAAGATGTTCCTGATTGTTTGATGTTGTTGCCATGTGGTGGGGTGCATTTTCCTGCGGGGGTAGGCCAGTGACATTTGGGATTTCCATTTGCATGAGGGAGTGTGCTTGTTCTGGGACAATGTTTATTTGGGTGTCTAAGTCTCATCAACACGGATGTTTTCCAGCAGAACACCACATAGTACCAATATGATCAATGTTATTCACTTCACCTGCCAGTAGTCATAATGTTGTGGCTGATCAGTGTATATTAGCTTGAACAAACAGACAACAGAAAGTTCAAGGAACACCTGTAGAGCCCTGCAGCCATGTTTTTAGTAGAAAATCTCTTCTGCACAGACAAGTGGCAACACCTCATCCTAGATCAATCCAAAGCACATAAAACCATAAAGAAAAAAAAGCTTTAGGTGTCAGTATTTGGCTCCTTAAGACTCAGTTTGCTTCATCAAACCGAATGTTTACTTTTTAATATCTTTAGGCATATTTGATAGAAGGAGCTTATAGGTCAAACAGTGTGAATATAACTGTAAATCAGGGGAGATCACTAAGGCCTCAGGCATTTTTGGATGAAGCTGCTGACGGCTGAATTTGGCACATTTTCCAGTGACCACAGAGGAATTTTTTTGTTACTTTTATCAGCAAGTTACCAATAAAATATTTGATTTATATCTCAAGTTTAATCCAGTTTTCCCCCAACATGCTAGTTTGTCCAAAAGTCCGCTACACCGGTTTGGCCACAGTGTGTATCAGGATTCAGTTTCAGCTGACTTCATCTTTTCATGTTGTGTTTACTGTGAATTGAAAGTCACTTTGGATGGCGACACGCTGGTAAACACGTTAAAGATAAAGTGAATGTAAACCAGACTACAGCTGTCACATTCCAGTCACAGAGAGGATCTTTGAGAATAAGGACGCCACAGTGACAATGTGTGGAAGTGTACGTAACCTTAAAGAGAACGGGGCCTGCACTCTTATCAGATGGGGTGCCATTGTACTCCAGCACAAGTGTGTCTACCGTAGTGTGTGTGTGTGTGTGTGTGCCGCTGCCATTGTACAAGTGACACATTAACCAATGACTCTGTTAATGAAGGACGTGCAATCACTGATTTTCACCTATTTGGCATCACCCTCTCAGATAGCCAGTTCAAAGTTTACAAAGTGAGGAAATCTCTCCTGTCCCCATGCAGGGTGTAAAAAGCCTAGAGCGAAGGCCATGCAGAGCCATAAACGTATTTTAAAGGCTTCGAAGAGCGTGATTCAAACACCAAGATGACTTTATGACTTGCACAGTGTATCGCTCTCACACACACACACGTAGAGTCAATCCAAGGCAGGTTTATTTGTACAGACCAATATCAGGTACAACGTCTGAACCGCTTTCATAAGTTTCCATCATCGGTGGCTTCTGACTAAATCGAAAACCGAAAACAGGAGAAGAAAAACATTTTTAAAAAGTCAAACATGAAGACAAAAGCGATCAAAAAGAGAGGAAAAAGTAACATTTTAAAGCCACTAGATTGCAATTAGATAAGGTTAGTAACTATTAATGAATCGTTTCTAACATAGTGTAATGCTCTTACACTCCTCCTCACACAGCTAAAACATTCCATCTGCACTTTATTTTGACACTGTTGGCTAACTGGACACATACATGTACAGTCAAGCCCGAAATTATTGATACACCTGGTAAATTTTGACTTAATGTTACTTTTATTCAACCAGCAAGTTTTTTCTTGATTGGAAAGGACACATGCGTCTCCCAGAAGATAATAAGACAATGTACAAGAGGCATCATTGTGGAAACAATATTTCTCAGCTTATATTTACACTTGAACAAAAAGTGACATGGCAAATTTACCAGGGGTATGAATAATTTTGGGCTTGACTGTACATAAATGGACATATCTGGTTATTTTTGCACATCAGTATTTTGCACAGTTTTTATTTTTATCTCGTCTTTCTGTATATTCTCTATTTATCTTTCATTTCTGTATATCATGTTATGTTCTATACGTTTACTATGCTGCTGGTTACTCAAGTTTCCCTCAGGATCAATAAAGTACCTATCTATCTATCTATCTGTTATAACATGCAGCAATAAAGACAGTGGTTATCATTGTAATGTATTATCAGCAATTATAATTTCTCCAGTGTAATTCCGTTATTACCTCTCTATATTATGATATTGTCAACTATTATCTCTTTAACAGCCTCCAGCTAATAGAACCTCTAGTTGTTGATAAGCGTGTTTGCAATCTGGAGAAATATTAACGACCAACTTGCATTATTTGCTCGATCACGTGCCATGTTCAGGCATCCAAATTCGCATTTTTTTCCAATATCCTCAAATCTGACACAACATTAAGGACAAATTTGTAATCCACGCTGACCACAAATCCTTTTTAACGAACGTCTGTTGCTTGTTCCGCATTCCAAACTACATTTGTGAATTGCTTTACCGCTGCTGTCTCTTGAGCCGTCATACGAGAAGATTGGCATTGAGAGGTATCAGCAGGTTCATCGGTCTTCTGTTAATAAGTACAGACTATTCAGTACGAGGCAATGCATAGACTGTATTACTTAAAAGCAAAAGTGACCCACATCTGTCCTCTCAGTGTGAGAACTGTTGCTCTGCTGAATGGTGGCTTTTGGGGTTTTTTACAACTTCTGGATTGCAATTTTTGAACAGCTGTCAAAAACCTATTCCAGGGACATTTAGCCCAGCCACAACCTGACTTTTCTGAATGCTTTGCAGAGATTTTTGCTCTTCCATTTGATGTGCAGATTTCTCTGCAACCAGGAATGGTGTTCCCTAAGGAAAGCCACCACTGAAGCTTTCCACATTGGCCTAAGCAGATGTTGCAGATGGGATCCACAAACCTATTGCACAGAATAGATCACCCCTCATACATAAGGACCCAGATTTGTCTCATAACACCTATATTCACGGAACTTGGTATAACACATTGCTCAAGATGTTACTACTGTGTTAACATTGTAAAAGATAGCTGCAATTTTAGCTTTCTTCTTTCATAACAAATTGTCCGGCAGCCCTCCTGCAGTTTGTTTGTAGCTTTGGGTTTTTATACATACTACTTTATACTGTTATATAAATCACTTATCCCTATAAACTACTTTTAAATGCTAGATGGTTGTAAATGGTAAACGGTCTGCACTTATAGCGCTTTTCTACCTTAGTGGTACTCAAAGCGCTTTACAATGTGTTTCGCATTCACCCATTCACACACCAATGGTGGCAGACTTCCATGCAAGGTGCATGCCTTCCATTGGGAGCAACCTCAGGTTCAGTGTCTTGCCCAAGGACACTTCGGCATGCGGGGATTGAACCGCCAACCTTGCGACCAGTGGACACCCCGCTCTACCACCTGAGCCACAGCTGCCCTAGTGAGGCTTTTTTTGTTACTAAACATCCAAACAAAGATTCACCTCCACCAACAGATAAATGTGCAAATGGAATTGAAACACAATTAACCCAAAAAACAAGAAATAGTTAACAGAATTTAAAATCACATCCCAACAAAAGGGATAACAGTAATAACAATCTAAAAAAAACTTCCGTAATAAAGTTAAAAAACAAAGTCCATGGAGTGCGTTCAATAAAAGTACCATAAAACTTATGCACCGAACGCAGCAGAAAGCAGTGAAGATAGCAATCAGGTCAGTGTTAAATTAGACACAAAGAGAGAGACATGGAGGAACTGGCCCTGCAGGTTGATATGAAGCATAAGAAATCGTACACAAACAGCTTTACAACGGTCACTGAGACGGATGGTGACGTTAAAGTCTGCAGAGTCAAACTGAAAACACTCATTAACGTATACTGATACATTAGAAGGCATCATGTCACCGTGCATGTTGGCAGATATTCAAAAAGAGATTGTGGAGCAGTCGGTTACCACAATAAATGTTTTACAGGTAGCGTGTTTTATGGATATCTGACTTTCCTCAGTTCAAGGTTAACACGGTGTTATGTGTTCTGTAAAACGCTACCTCTAAAAAAACTTTATTTTTTATTGTTTATTGTTCATAACTAATCTCCCTCCATATGTGATGTCATTTTCAAAATACAGTTTATTGTCCGACAGACTCTTTATGACAATATATAAATGTTTTATAGTAGCTGCTGCCTTCAGTTTGTTAAACACTATGAAACGTCCTGTAATACCAGAACTGTTTAACAATATGAGAGATTTATGTGTAAAGTCAAACATAACATCATCGCTGGGTAAACAAATTTCCGCATTTGAGGAAACTCTGGATGAAACGGTGTCACAGGTCAGATGAGTTGGGGGGGAGGTATTGTATTGCATTGTGTTGTATTTTATGTAAACTTCAGACTCTTTACTACGGTGAATGGAAACATAAATATTCCTGACATGTGTGTCACCCCCGCAGGACACGTGAGACGGCCGGAGGGCCTGTTTCTCATGAAAATACTTGCAGCAGGCAGCTGGCACTTCAAATATGAGCATCTGTGTGTCTGAGTGGCTCTTGAACAAAGTGTTTTTGAGAGATCCTGGTGTTTTGCTGTGATCTGTTTCTTTTGCTCATTCTTCTGCACTTGAACAAAACTAAAATAGTATTAAAATGTATTAAAACCCTTTTTTCTTACCTGAAGCAAAAATCTGCAGCAACAAGACTAAACTAATGCAACATAAAATTGCAGAAAAACAAAAGTAATTTGATTGAAAGGTTCTTATTTAATTGTGAGAAAATGCAAGATTTGTATCCAGCACTGGTTCTTACACTGGATCTTACAGTACATTTACTTCAACTACAATGAAAACCAAAACTAAACCTGTTGATGTGACGTGAAAACAAAACTGTGATTTAAATCTATTACTCAAAACTAAAATTAAGAAATGAAAACTTCATGATTTATTTTAGTGCATATTTCAGTGTAAAATTTCATTATATGATCGAGGCTGGTGGCTTTAAAGTAGCAGCTCCAAAGCTTTGAAACAGGCTTCCTCTTTCAATCAAATTAATTGTATTATTTTTATTTTATTTTAATTAAAATACATACATGTTTTCAATGGCTTTTGGCTGCTCTTTTCTCTCTCCTTTTCATGCCTTTATTAGAGAGGACTAGACAGTGGATAGAGTCAGAAACAGGAGAGAGTGGGGAAGGACATGTGGTAAATGGCCAAGGTCGGACTCAAACCTGGCACAGCCGCTACCCCTATGCACATGGGTCACGCGACATAACCGCTAGGCTATCGGGGCACCCTTTTGACTGCTCTTAATGGTCTTAAAATTGTATATTTAATTCATATTTATTTTTTGGAAATTGATCTTACAAGTTGTTATCCTGCTTTGCTTGTTTAAGTATTTTATTCTGTTTTATATTGCTTTCCAGTACAACTGGTTTTATCCTGTCTTGATGTGTTGCATAGAATTTTGTCGCTGCCTGTTTGATAACATGTACAGCACTTAAATATCTTTGACTTGATTTGATTTAATTTGATTTAACACAAGACTCAAACATGGATCATATCGACCTTCAGATTCTGACCTCTCATCAACTTCCCACCACAGGGTGTCACAAACTCGTATGCCTGTAAATACACAACACTTGCAGATATGTGTGTGTGCGTGTGTGTGTGTGTATAGAGACAGCAGGATTAAACCTGTCCGATGCAAAGTGAAAAAATGCTGTTCTACTTTAAAAAAACTCTCAGCCGGTAAGACCTGGGCCAACAGGGAAACGTCTGGCTGTGTTCTCTTGTAACACTTCCTCATTCAAAAGGTTCACCTCACATCCTGTAACTATTGTCAACCAATCCCAGCGTCCCACTTATGATTAACAGAATGACTCAGCACAAAACGAGAGCCTTTCTGCCCTCCTACCACACACACACACACACACACACACACACACACACACACACACACACACAAACACACACACACACAGACAGACACACACACACACACACACACACACACACACACACACACACAGAAACACACACATGTC
>OMNN01104371.1:6236-22561 GCA_900302755.1 Chromis chromis | reverse complement strand
AAAGTCTTCATTTTAACCTATTATGTAACTTGTCTGGTCTACTTGTAATGTGTAATGTCTTTTGAATTATGTACTCCTTTGTATCTATCTTGTTGAATGTTTACTATACCTGCCTTTGGACAACGGATGAAAATTAGCTATTGTGCTAACTCCGGCATATTTACATTGCTGCTTTATGCTAACGTGTTGATGAATATGCATTGTCCTAATTCAAATAAATAAATAAATGAAATGAAACAGGAACTCAGTCAGTCTGGTGGTGCCAAGACAGAGGAGTCTGAGAGTAGAATGATATACACATAAAGTTACCAATAAAAACTTAACTCAGAGACCTTTGAAGTCCTCCTTGATTAATAACCCATGTGTGGTTCTGCTGTGAACTGATCCCCCTGCGGTCGCCCTGAGGATGGATTTTGGACGACTCCGTCTGCTAAAAAAGGGAAAGGCCTGATCAAGGAGTGAAATGATAATCCGAGGTAGGTGTGGGATGGGACATGCTGAGGTAATTCCAAGGAACCCTGCCCTCCGGATCTGAGGTATCCAGTTTCATCTCTTGCTGCATGCCTCTTTACCTATCAGCAAAAACATGAACATCAACTTCAGATGACAGCAGGCTAAAATTGGTGGCTATCAAAACGCAAGAACTGGCAAGCAGCACGGCTGGGGTATCCGCTTTCTAGAGTGGAAGCCCTAGGTTCAGACACCTCAGGGTGAGGAGGCTGTGCGGGTAATGGGGATGGTATAAACACAGCTTAGGTGCTATTAGGCAAAAACTTTCACACTATTAATTAGATGCAGCTGCACACGCTCCTCACAGCTTTGCCATATACACTGGCTGATGAGTGAAGACTCAAATGTATGCTGTAAGCCACACAAAGTTCACCTACAGTGTATGTTATATTGGCACAGTATCGCTTTCACTGTTTGACTAAGAATAGCCGTTATCACTTAATCAGAATACGGGCCTTACAAAAGTATAAATTCTTGAATAGTGCAGATTTGTCCATCATGCACTGTTTTAGTAATTTGCAGATCTCATGACATCTATATGTAAGTTGGACCTGAAATTTGGTTCAATATGAAAGAGATTCTATTTAATGTGGCATGTACAAACAATACAATACCAAACGATCTGTAACCCACACAATTAAAAAACCTTCATATTGCTTTATTCGGTGTATTTGTAATTTAAGATCACCAGCAAGACAAGTCTTTACACTGAACAATAATATAAACACAGGATGTAATATTTAAAATGGATGTCATGAAACTACCGTGTGGTCAGTAATGAGTCACATGTCTATGACACACAGAGTGACTGTAAATGCTGCTTGTGGAATGTTTTGCCACTCTTTCTGAAGGACTTGGTGAAGTTGGCAGACATTTTGGTCGACAGGATCACATTGTCCATCCAGAATGTCCCACAGATGTTGAATAAGTGACATGTCTGGAGAGTCTGCAGGCCATTTTCAGCTCCTATAGAAGGACAGCGCATATTATGTTGACATGAAAACACACTTTGTCTCAATCAATCAATCAATCAATCAATCAATCAATCAATCAATCAATCAATCAATCAATCAATCAATCAATCAATCAACTTTAATTTGTAAAGCGCTTAATCACATCTACAGACATTTCAAAGCGCTTGAAACGTCAATGAAACATCAAGTGAAGGAGGCGTATAACCGGCATAACCATGGCTGTGAGGATTTCATCTCAAATTCATGGGATATTGTGTTCTTTGTCCATGACATACCCCTGCCCATGGGTAATCCATACCGGCCCCCATAGGCCACTGTCTGCACAATGTTGACATCAGCATACGCAATATCTGCCATCTGCTCTGTACAACTGAGAACAAAATTCATCAGTGAAAAGGACTGTCCACCATGTTGCTAGCATCCAATTAACATGAGTTGCTGCCCACTGGTGTCGAGTACGACAACGTTCTACTATTAGATCAAGGCCCTGGTGTGGGTGAAGCCAGCTTCCTTCAAGTGATTCCTCCCAGTTTGATCAGATATTCTGTGGTTGTGCACATCAACAACTTCATCAGCAGTGTGTGTAGACGGGCTCAGGTGGTAACATGTGGTCTATTGTCGTGGCAGACTGTCTGTTGTACCATTCTGTCTGAAATTATTTCTTAGACGACAAATGGTGGAGTTGTGGGCATTTGGGGGCAATACTGTCATCTCTTGTCATCTGTGGGGTCGTGAATGAAGCTGCATCTTAAGGCCTCCGTTAATACTCATTCAATTCTGAGAAATTATGGTTATCTGTCAGTGTTGGAGCACGTGATGTAGATGTGTTTGTGTTTGAATGCACTATACACTCTGAAAGACAAAATTGAATTAGGAGTGGGTGTGTGAGTGGTGTTTGAGACACCAATAAAGGTAGAAGAACATCTTCAAAGTAAGACTTAACAATTATTTGTGGTTCACACTTAAGAGAACACATGCATGCCTGTTCATATGAGACAGATCTGAGCCACATAAACCAAACCACAACCGGGCCACATGTGGCATGGACAGATCTGGGCCATATAGCATGCCACCATATAAACAGTGCCATCATTGCCAGACCTGGCCCACATCCGATTCACATACCACTTGCCATGCCAGCAGTGAGCCAGCAGTGCAAGCTTGACGCCAGATCTGGCCCAGACCTGTCTGCTATGTGGGGTGTCTCCATGTTATGTGATCATTGTCCTTTAAAGCTATACCTGGCCAGGCTGTAGATAACTGAATGGTCAGAAAATGTATCACCAGCTGAACAGCTCATAAATTCCTTTTTGCATAGTTGTCTAAATTGTCCCCCTTTCTATAGGGAACAATGGAAATGAGATTTTTACTTTTTGTCTAAGTCAGGCAAGAAGATCATTTACATGCTGCATTTATATTTTTTCACTGTAATTATAACTTAATGAAAATGTATGTGTATTGCTTTGCAGGGCAAATCAACATTACATCATTTACATTTGCTGCTCTGTTTGTCCAGGCTACATATTTGTATTTAAAGTATTTCAATAACATTTTGAATTTTGATATGAACCACAACCTAAATGTTGTTAAAACAATGGTTTCATGCTGCCTGTATGTCTAGAAAAAGTTATGTTAGAAATTCTTAAAATAAGATCTACTCCCCCTACTTCACTAAATATGAATATGTCCACATATACCTACACCCACAGCACACATGTGTAAGTCGCTCACTGGACCAGGGTTAGCTTCCAAAACAGTTGTGATGTCATAAATCCTGCTCGCAGTTACACATCTTGAACTCTGACAAACTTTCCACTTCCAATAGAACTATATGAGTGTAAGGTGTGTTTGATATATATATATATGGCCACTGAAATGCTGTTAAAACATTGGTAGTATGTCTAAACATTTGTCACATTTTAACCAGATTTTAATTTAATTTCACTCTCTTGACCTGCAAATCACCATTTATTTTGATTTTTTCCCCCTGTATCTGCTCTTAGGTTTGTTTTGGGCTAAACATTATGTGTAATAGTCATTTGTGAATGTTTAAGTCTGGACTTAATATCAAGCTTTTTCATCAGAAGCCACCCAGATATAGCTCTACCTCTATAGACTCATTCCAGTGTCTGAGACGCTGTCATCACCAGCCCTACAGAGCAGACGTCAGACTGGGTCAAATGCCCCCTATTTCATTTCCAGCGCTGTAGTTGGCACTAGAACGACGAGATCTGAAGGAGCTGTTGACTAGCGTGCTTGACCTCCTAAAAACTCCTCTTTCGATTTATAACACACTCTCGTACCCACAAACATGATATGCACATATGTTCATTCACCTATCACACTAATAGCAACGCCAGATACACACTCACTTACAGAAATACACGCACACACTTTGTAAATACTTGGCCTGGGGTTTGGGAGGAGGTGAAAGCCAAAGGGGAGTCACTGACACAAGTTGCTACTGTGATTACCTCACGTCTGTAATGGGCGAGGAAGGAAACTCATCCTGTGTATATTTAGACAAAGGCGAGCTTCACAGGAACAGGAGCAGCTAATTAAAAATGCTAATAAATATCGACTCCTTTTGCAGAAATACAATTATTGTGTTTCTCTGTGTCTGAATAGGGCTAAACCAATGTATTATATATAAGAATCCTTTACACATTATGAACATTTATTATTTATACTGATATCAATTCTATATTATTATTATTATTATTATCAGCTGATCTTATACAGTCATAATGGTTCGTCTGCATCATGCTGTGGTGAAAATCAATACAGTTTATCTTTGTATTCATCACCAAACTGTCGCATTGATAAATTTATGACGATATAAATGTCAGTCACCATCACAAATCTCCTGAAAATGATTTTTTTGAAGAATGATGAGAGAGCAGATGTTCTCTCGCTGTGGCTGAATTCACAGTATCTTGTTACCACGGGGGTCTCCTGCATTCATAGGTCAGGCCATTAATAACGATGGGAGGTTCCTCACTGTCAGCATTCATACACTCTGTCGGCTTTATGGCATGTGTCCCTCCCAGTGCATGCGCTCACTGTTAAGTGCGCACACACGCACGTCCATCCACATATCTCAATGTGTAGGTTTTTATGGACCGCAGCACCAAAACACAAACATAGCAACAGAGTGCACAGTGTGTTTTTATAGTGTGACGATAATCCAGTGAGATAATACCAGTGAAGTGCTAGATTAAGTTTTTCTTCTTACAAAGATGAGAGTTAATTCAAGCCAGACAGAAGTTGCTGCAGATTGTAGCTGGACAATGAAAGTTAGATTCTCTCTGGCTTGTCTTTTCCTTACTGATATATGAGAGTCACGTGTCAATTCCTTAGCTTGTTTGTTATTGTTTGTTTCCCTGGATACAGTCAAGGCCTGACACCGTGGCTTGACCCAGACAGTCATTTGGTGAATGCTATATGCTAACACATTAACAGCAGGCGGCACGGTGTCCTGAAACTGACATCTGACTCTGAAATCCTACCCTTTGTTCAGTAATGGAAAGGGTGAAAAATCACGCTCTTCTGGGAACTTGTGCTGGTTAACCTGACAGCAAGAAGGATTTTTAAAATTTTAATGGCATGTTGTACCCGTGAAGGATTGCCCGCATCTACGTAATAATGCAAACCGTGCAGCTTGGTTTTAGGAACGCTGATTAGCACCCCTGAGCTATTATTGTTGTGCTCTTGAATCTACAACTGCAGCGTGTGACATAACTGGTACAGCTTCATGAAAGCAGTGGAGGTGGAAACAAACGGAGCTATTGTTAGATCACAATGCTGCAGTGCACATGTAAACTCAGTGTGTACACCTGGGACACACCTTTTGGACTTTTTATGATTTATTTCTCAGTAGAAGAAGAATGGAACAGTGAAAGACAATAGAGTGTTGGGTAAAACACTTTCACTTTGATCCTGTCTACTGAGGTTTTGCAGGACCTAACAAGATCTGAAGCTCCTGCAGCAGTTTTTTTTACACCTCTGTATATCAGTAACCCCCAGGTCAGGTCACTTGTCTTCTGGGGCTCCCTGTGTTCCAAGTTGTACAATTAAGCCCTTTAAGTGCAAGGAATGATGAATGTTATTTTGGCTGCAGCTTCCTGAAGCTGCTATCCTCTCCGGCTACTCAAGTGTCAGTCAAGCCAGCAGTTTCCACTGGCTGGGTCCAGGAGGGCCCCTGGTTATACGAGGCTCCGAGCTTCAAAGCATTCAGATTATTTCATCTTATTTATTTCAAGGCACATCTAATATGTGAGCAGCGGAGAAAAATAAAGTCACTACGCTCAACAAGGCACATCTATTTGTCACGTTCGTCTGTACTGCTGGTTTCTAAAACGGTGGGCTGTGACCCAAAGTAGCCACGGCCTGGGTCCTGGAGGTTCCCCCTTGTGACGAGAATAACCCCATGACATCATGGATAAAGGACCTACAGGGTGACACACTCCATTTCTGAGTGGACTCTGGGGCTGGAAATCAACTGCTCGGAACGAGACAAGACTTGAGGACTTGGAAGAAGAAGGATATTTAAATATATATATATATATATATGTTACTTGGCTGTTCAGAGAGGGATTTGTAAAGCTACATGTTTACTTGGAAATCAGTGCAGTGCTGCAGTGTAGTGACTGAGTATGAGAGGGACAGCAGCAGCAGCAGCAAGTGTCATCTGGTCTTCCAACTTGGGGAGGGCTTTGGAGTTTAAAATGGTGTGAATATGATAGCCTTCTCTAGCCAATGCTATAGCTTATGCAAGTGGAGATCTGTGTGCAGCATTGAAAGTTGACAGTTCAGAGGCACTAATCTGACAAAAGGGCGGTGTAAAAACAACAACAACAACAACAACAGCAGGAAGATTTCGGATATCAGCAAACAGAACTGCTGGGGAGTTGAAAAAGGGGGGACGATTGCCTGAATCTCGGGCGGCTGCATGAGAAAGAGAGTTAGGAGGACGCACGGGCTAAAGGGAAAGAGGAAGGAGACAAGGAGGTGAGTTTTACCCACAGAGGGGTAAAAAAAAAATGACCGTGGTGTCCCACGAGAACCACGAAGAGACTGTGGTCGTTACTCCCTTGTTGCAAGATGCTGCGGACTTGGAGCCGGCGGACCAGGAGTGCAGCGAGAGGGTGGTCATCAACATCTCAGGTCTGCGCTTTGAGACGCAGTTAAAGACGCTCTCTCGCTTCCCGACCACGCTCCTGGGAGATCCGCGTAAAAGGATGCGTTTTTTTGACCCGCTGAGAAATGAATACTTCTTTGACAGGAACAGGCCGAGCTTTGACGCGATCCTCTACTATTACCAGTCAGGAGGGAGGCTCCGGAGGCCCGTGAGCGTACCTGTGGATATCTTTCTGGAAGAAATAAAGTTTTACGAACTCGAGGAGGAGACCATAGAGCTCTTCCGAGATGACGAGGGCATGGCGAGGGAGGAAGACCGCCCGCTGCCCAACAACGAGTTTCAGCGCCAGTTGTGGCTCCTGTTCGAGTATCCGGAGAGTTCAGGACCTGCGCGGAGTATCGCCATTGTGTCCGTGATGGTTATTTTGATTTCCATCGTCATCTTCTGTTTGGAGACTTTACCAGAGTTCAGAGAAGTCCCCGCGGTGCCAGAGAATCACGTCAACGGCAGCGCGCACGGCAAAGCGAACAGCCCCTTTACGGATCCCTTCTTCATGGTGGAGACTCTTTGCATCGTGTGGTTCTCCTTTGAGTTCACCATGAGGCTCCTGTCGTGTCCCAGCAAAGCAGCTTTCTTCAAAAACATCATGAACCTGATCGACGTGGTGGCTATAGCTCCGTACTTCATCACCCTGGGCCTGGATCTCGCAGAGCATCAGGGCAGCAGTCAGCAGGCTGCGTCTCTGGCCATCCTCAGGGTCATCCGTCTGGTGCGCGTTTTCAGGATTTTTAAGCTCTCCAGACACTCCAAAGGCCTGCAGATTCTGGGCCAGACGCTCCACGCGAGCCTCAGGGAGCTGGGATTGCTCATATTTTTCCTGATCATTGGAGTTGTTTTATTCTCCAGCTCAGTGTATTTTGCTGAAGCAGACGACCCAGAATCTGTGTTTTCAAGTATACCTGATGCGTTTTGGTGGGCTGTGGTGACGATGACCACAGTTGGTTACGGGGACATGTATCCCACCACCATCGGGGGCAAATTCGTGGGATCCCTGTGCGCAATCGCCGGAGTGTTAACTATAGCTTTACCTGTCCCTGTCATCGTGTCCAATTTCAATTATTTCTACCACAGAGAAAACGAAGAGGAGGAAAACGTCCAGTACGTACACGTGACTTGCGGGCAGCAGCCGCAGCTCTCATTTGGTGAAAGTGACTCCACCGAAAGTAACCAGTCCATCACCAAAACGGAGTCCTATCAGGAAAGCGACGACTTGGAAACTCTGACGTGTTTAAACGTGACTCCAGTGGAGACATACACAGGGAAACTGACAGATGTGTAAAGATTTTACTTCTGGTGAGTTCTGTTCCTGGGGATGAGCAGTTTAGGCTCCTGCTTGTCTGATGCTGCAGGTGTTTTACGCACGTTGTCTCCAGTGTTTTTTTGAAAAGTGGAGCCTCAGAGATTTACGCTACAACCCACACTAAAATAAAGAATGGCTCAGTGTAATTTAATTAGATGATAAGTGAAAATCATTCCTCCCACTGCTGTAACTTCACACATTTTCACACACTGGGGATAATGATAGAAAAAAAAAATCAGCGAGTGTGTAGTGGACTGAATACCATCAGCGGTAACTGAGCTATAACGCACTCTTCCAGAAAAAGAAAGAAAAACTGCAAATAATAAATTGAAATTATTTGGAGATTTGTCTCCACAGTTATAAGACATACACTTAAAAAATACAGGTGGGTTTTCCATGTTTACGCACTAGAAATTACATCACAAGCCCCAAACTTTGGATAAGGACTCAACCATTACGCACAAGGGAACATGATTTCCACACTAAGGCGCACAGCAAAACACAGACACATGAACTAAACACGTTAGAGCATGGATTAATGCAGGCCACTTGTGTGTCTGTGTGTGGGTGTTTGTGAACTAGTGTGACAACCTGGAACACACTTTGCAAAAGAATTTACAAACTGTATCACTGCCCCTATTAGCTCTCCTGTATTGGCTCGTTTGCCTCTAATTGACTGGCAGATTTGTGAATCTTTGGCCTTTAGGATGGTCAAAGGCTTGTCATAAACCAGGATCCAAATTTTAAAGGATTTAATTTACCTCATACCTCCTACAATCTTTTCTATTAAATCTTCACAATCCCTAACTTATAGTAGTTTGACATTTTGTAAAATACACCTCTGGCTTTATTTTTGTTTGGAGTTTTTGCTTCCTGGTGAATCTGATCAGAACTGTCAGAAGAAGTGAGCTCTGAGCGCCACTGTGTGGATGATAAACATCCCTGCAGACAGCCCTCCTGCTCGGGCTCCACGGTGTGCAAAATTAACACTTTAGCCCGAGTATCTTTGCACTGTTGCAGTTGGCCTTGACTGATTTAGGCATAAGCCCCAGAGATCATTCTCTTTGACTCGGTGTGTATCCGGATGCTTGTGATGGTTTTACTGAGCCCACCAGATGCCTGTCTGCTTTCTCTCACCTCCTAATGTTAACTCAGTGGCTTTCTTTTTTTTCTTATTTTCTGCTTATTTGCAGGAGGGAGACGATTAAGAGAAGCTTGTTGTTCCCCTCAGAGTCACAACAAGACACAAGTGTGGCATTTCTCCAAAAAAAAAAAATACTGGATCACTTTCTCACGGATTATTCTTGCATTGCCAAGTGTTGAGAGACTTGACGGTGGAGACGCATGGAGAAGGTCCAGTCTGCCTGGAATGGACATTGTGTGCATCATCCGTAGGAAAGAAAACAACATTCTTTAGTGTAGGCTTTATAAATGACCACGCTTTCTTTGTATAAAAAATGCCTTGTGTATATATTGCGTTTTTTTCTTCTTTTGTAACTCTTAATTTCCCCTTTCTCATGCAGCTTAGAACGCATACTTGTCATCTCTGTTGTTACAAACAGTCAGATTGCATCGCAGCTCGCTGTAAACACCATAGCCCAGAGCCTTATAATGCAACGTCTGCATGACACGGATTCATTGTGAATTTTAAATGTAATAAAATATTTATTTTTCTAATTTAAACATGTATGTGAACTTAACTTGCTCCATTTTTTTATAAATGAATTATGAATAAGAAAATATGCCACTGGTCATCTTTCATTATTTCTACTCGGAGATCAGGCTCCTCTAAGTGCTTTGTGTCAAACTAATTACTTCATTGTACTTTAACATTATTATTGTTTTTGGTGCTGAATGATGGGGAAAAGGGCGCAGAAGCAGACACTGGGTTGTCCTGCCACCAAACCAATTAACTTAATAAAATGTCATAGTGATTAATGGAGGGGTATTTATTTGGCTGGAGGCGCATTTTAACAAATTAGGCAGAAGAAGTCTGATAATCTGATTTTGTGTTGAATGCGTATTTTTAGAGAGTTAGAAGACAACTGCTTTGAGTCAGCTCAGCTGCTCACTGTTTGAGGCCTCAATGAACCCAACAAACAGGTCAGCAGGAGGCAAACATGACACATCCATTACTTATTTGTTCTGATCTTCTGCTGTTCTAACTTGTCCTTGTGTTTGTTTGGGGGAATGTGTAGTTTCCTGAATCAATCATCTGCGCTGTCCGTGGTGCTGAAAGACTCCGCAGAGCCAAATTCCCTGCGTGTTTCTCTCATATGTGTTTGGCTTGTGGGTCCAAGTGTAACAATGACTTCACGCTGAGGAGCTATTCTAACTTAGGAGCAGATTTTGGGTGTGAGAGCTGCACAGGACGGATGCGAGCTCACCCGATGTGATGCTTCACAGCTTGGAGGTGCTGCAGACATGTTGTCACAAGTGAAATGTAAAAACAACAACAAAAAAATCACCACATTAAACGTGATGTCTCAGAGGCGCAGATAAAGACTTGCGCATCTCAGTCCTTGACACGTCCAGCTGTGTAATCCTGAAATCATGGAGTGACAGAATAGAGAAGGTGATGTTTTCATCCCTCACCAGTGGATGATGGGCTATTTTTCTCTCAAGTTACACACCGGCTCGGATGCTACACAGCGAGGCTGTGGAGCATTTGTCTTCTTTGCAGTCTGATTGCGCCAGTGCTGGCACACAAGCGCTCTTGTTTTTGTGGTGTATGGAGAACTTCTGGCGGCGTGCTTTAGTAGAGCCGGTCTGCATTGCGTCGAAACCCTCCAACTCCTCCTCCTCCTCCTCCTCCTCCTGCTGCCCTCCCTCTCCGCTCCTCTCCCCTCTTCTCTCTTCTCCCTCGCATGTAAAATGCACAGGAAAACATGCTTGACATTGTTGAGAAAACACCCGGACCTCGCCGCTCCACCTGACAGCCTCTCCGCTCTCCGTTTTCATGTTTTTTTTTCTCTTTATCATTGCGCTCTCCGTGAAGCACATTCTGCCCGTCATCGTGTCTAGTGGCAAAAAAAGCAGCAGATTTCTGCTGATGCAGTGATGTCTGGAAATGTCAAGGGCTCGCTTATTGCCCCTTAATGTATCTCCCCCCCGAACTGCAGCGCAAGATTTCCTCCTGCGGTATACTGTAAGCTGCTCACACCACCGTGCCGCCGCGCAAGCAACTACCGACGCTGCAGCTTTGCAGTCTTCTCTTCTCCCAGCTCGGGCTCTCCTCATCACACTCCTCTGATTCTCATCTTGTTTTCTTTCATTTTTTCCTCCCATTTTTTTGCATCCTGCCTGCTGACACAGTTTGGATGGAGACAAGCACAGTGGGCTGTTTTTTTGTGGGTGCAATGTAAAGTTGCCACATGACACCCACTGGTGCCCTGCTGTTGGATGATTTTACTCGAGGATAAGACGCATTCAAGACCTTTCAAGATCAACCCACGGTAAGCCTGCTCCTTTATACAACACACATATATATTTAATCGACTGCTTCTACTGTTTTGCTCGTTTCGTGTGGTGCACATTTTGCACATATCCCCCCCCGCACTGGGCCTGCAGGCTACATGCATGTAGAAACATCAGCTGTTATAATATCAAATGTTATGCGTCACATCATAATTCAGGCTGCTGAGAGTGGCGTAGGATAAATCACCGCCACGCTCCTTTTAACACGCCGCAGTCCTGCGATAAAGTACAGGAATAACAAGACACAACTTCGTGCTGGAATGATGTGGAGGAATTTGAAGCGAATGTTGGGAAATGAACAGGATGCACAAAAGAGGATGATCACAAACTCACTACAGAGACATTAGAAGTGCTTGTGTTAGAGGAATAGCGCAGGAATCCCTCACAGGCTCTCATAGTATTCCGTTTACTACTGGATTACTGCACTAATTGCAGGCGGGGAAGAAGTAAATAAATAAATAAATAAACTGCAGAAAATGCTGAGCCAGCAAATATCTTGGCTGTTTGATCCCATTATTTCCTGCCTCCCTCTTTCTCTCTCTCCCTCCCTCCCTCCCCCTCCCTCTCCTTCTCCTTCTCTCTCTCTCTTTCTCTGGGTGACAGAAGCAGCAGCAACAACAGCTGCAGATGCGCCGGAGAGCAGCAATGGTCAAGTCAGCGAGAACCGCAGTGGAGCCGCACTGAGGCAGAGCAGCCAAGCAGCGCCCTCGTATCTGGGGATGTCTCCAACTATTTAAGGGGTGTGGGAAGCCGAGGAGTGGAAATTTTCGTTCCCCCCCTCCAGTCCTGAATGCCTGCTCAGTCAGACTAACCGACATCCCGACACAAGTCCTCCTCCTCCTCTTTCTCCATCACCTCCTCCTCCTCCTCATCCTCCTCCTCCTCCTCCTCTTCCCAAAATGACCGTGGTAGCAGGAGACAACATGGACGAGACCTCGGCCGTCCCGGGCCACCCTCAGGACACCTACCCCCCGGACCACAACGACCACGAGTGCTGCGAGAGGGTGGTCATCAACATCGCCGGTCTGCGCTTCGAGACGCAGCTCAAAACCCTCTCCCAGTTTCCGGAGACGTTGCTGGGAAACCCCAAGAAGAGGATGCGCTACTTCGACCCGCTCAGAAACGAGTACTTCTTCGACAGGAACCGGCCCAGCTTCGACGCCATCCTGTACTACTACCAGTCCGGGGGCCGCCTCAGAAGACCCGTCAACGTCCCTTTGGATATGTTCTCAGAAGAGATTAAGTTCTACGAGCTGGGAGTGGACGCCATGGAGAAGTTCCGAGAGGACGAGGGCTTCATCAGGGAGGAGGAGCGGCCTCTACCTGAGAAGGAGTTCCAGCGGCAGATCTGGCTCCTCTTCGAACATCCAGAGAGCTCAGGCACCGCCAGAGGGATCGCCATCGTGTCTGTGATGGTGATCCTCATTTCCATCGTCATCTTTTGTTTAGAGACTTTGCCCCAGCTGAAAGAGGACCCGATGGGTCGAATAGTGCAAGTGGGGAACACCACCATTTACTACAAGCCAAATATCCTCACTGACCCCTTCTTTGTCATTGAGACTCTCTGCATCATCTGGTTCTCCTTTGAGCTGATCGTGCGCTTCCTGGCATGCCCGAGCAAACCGGCCTTCTTCAAGAACATGATGAACACGATCGACATCGTGGCCATCATCCCTTACTTCATCACACTGGGCACCGAGCTGGCTGAAGACCCGGAGAGCACCGAGGGGGTGGGGGAGCAGGCAACATCTCTGGCCATCCTCAGGGTGATCCGTCTGGTCAGGGTGTTCAGGATCTTCAAGCTGTCGCGACACTCCAAAGGACTGCAGATTTTGGGGCAGACCCTCAAAGCCAGCATGCGAGAGCTGGGATTGCTGATCTTCTTTCTGTTCATTGGAGTCATCCTGTTCTCCAGCGCGGTCTACTTTGCCGAGGCAGAGGAGCAAGGATCCTACTTTGGCAGCATCCCAGACGCGTTTTGGTGGGCTGTTGTGTCCATGACAACTGTGGGCTATGGGGACATGGTGCCGGTCACTATAGGGGGCAAGATTGTGGGGTCTCTGTGCGCCATCGCCGGAGTGTTGACAATTGCGCTCCCGGTGCCTGTCATTGTGTCCAACTTCAACTACTTCTACCACCGGGAGACCGAGGGAGAAGAGCAGGCCCAGCTGCTGAACGTCAGCAACCCCAACATCCCCTCGGAAACCAACTCCAGTCGCCGTAGTTCATCTACCGTCAGCAAGTCAGAGTACATGGAGATTGATGGAGACATAAACAATAGCATCGACAATTTTAGGGAGGCGAACCTCAGAACTGGCAATTGCACTATAGCCAACCAAAACTGTGTAAATAAAAGCAAGCTGCTTACAGATGTTTAGACACTAGTTAGGAACTTTAGGATCTCTACAGGACTGTCACATGTGGAGTAGACCATCAGTTAGGAATGCTTCATTTACCTCCCCAAAGCGCTCTATGGCATTAGGCCTACAACTACGCTCAGCTATACGGAAAGGAAACAGAAAAAACAAAGCTGTTAGAGTATATGACAGGTAGATAGAATAATTAATTCTTCTGATCCTACCAATATATAGTTATATCAAAAAGAAAACATTGATTATTACACGCATATGCTGCGCTCCTCGAGGACGCAGAGCACCGCCCGTCTCCTCAGACGACGGCGTGACCATTCAAATCTTATGCATGGAGTACAGATTACATTTCAGCAAGTTGCACAATGCACCAGAAACGACTGCAGACATGCAAGCATCTGCAGCCAAGTGGTAAGCGCCAAGAAGTTAGGAGACCCTCCCCGCCCTCCTCTCTCCTCCCTCCTCTCTCTCTCTCTCTCCCCCACAAAGGATCTACAACTCAGCAAAGCACCTTATAGGAGGAAGACTGATCTCTCTTGTTTGGATGTAAACAGATGGTGATCTACTTGCTTCACGGACATCTGCAATGCTGCTGTTTTCTCAGCATTTGCTGTAATTGTGTTATCACCAAGTGATTCAATGCCATGCCCTTTAGATGCAACACAGCACAATGATAAAGTGAGCTTCACACGAGCATGATTAGAGACTTTCCATTTTGATATCGGCATGCATGAGACATATCTCACCTACTGGAAAGGATGTTCTTTTGGATATCTGCCTCCATTTCCTCCCTCCCCTCTCATCTGTTTTCATACTGAGTGCACTGGATGAGTTTTTAATTTGAAATGCTCAAATTAAAATCATTTAGAAGTATAGAAATTGAATGTTAAATCTTAAGGGAACAGTACATAAATGAGATCATAGCATGAAAAAAGTAACCTGCATTATGGTCTATCGACTAAGGTACTTTTGTATCCTGGTATATTTAATGCATGACGTGAGTATTCAGCTTGTTGCAATTCAGGCACTCTGCAGTGCCCTATTGTCAGGGAAACTAAGGAAGTCAAATTCTGGATGTTTCTGAATTGTGATCAAATATATCCAAACCCACCTTGAGGATGCAGAGTTTCTAATTTAAAAGTAGACAAAGAAACTGAATAATATTATCAAAAATGCATATAATCATAATAAGCACCAATTACAGTATTAGTCAATAGTGCAGTGCATGGACCTTCTTTGAACAAGAAAAGTTAACATATTTTTAGTCATGCTTCCATCTCCACCTCTAATTTTTAGTGCATATTTGTTTGGAATCCACTGAAGAGGATCAATAACCAAATTTCACGTCATATTTCGGAGGATTATTCTGACATTAGTTGCTAGTGCCTTTATCCCTTTCACCAACAGGACCAGTGAAAGTGCCTCTGTGTACAGTGGTATTTGTGTGGTTGAGCAGAGCTGGTTTACCTTCTGTTTTGGTGTTGATACACAGTGGGTTATGACGTTAAAGATGCCAGGTGAGCAAGTTTGAAACAGCAGGTGACTATTGGTCAAAAAAAGAAAAAATCAAAAAAAGATGATCCATGCTGTCATGCACAACCCAGTTTTCACGCTGTCACACACTTAATTAAGCCCTTAAGCAGCAATGTATTGTACTCTGCATGTTTACCATTCCAATTCAAAAAGGGAATATCCATCAAGATTTTAGTTTATGCCTGTTGTTTTTCTTTGTGCACCATGCATCCTTTCAGGGTCTCTACCTCAGTGAGGTCATTGCAAACTTGCTGCAGAGCCGCAAGCTTCAATGCAGGGCTTCCTATACCATAATGCAAAATGGAACCTTAAGTGTAAACTGCAGTCATGCAATATTGAATGTGAGAGTCCCAAAGCATAGCCTTTACATAAGCACTTAGGACAAATAGTGTACCACAATCCTGCTCCTTTTTTCACTTAAAGCTACGCACAATCAGGGCGTTCATTTGTAGAGAGTTTGTGGAGATTGCTTGACTCTCCCGACGGGATGAGGGTGACTGTGTGATGTGTTAGTTTCTTTGAAACAGTGCCATGTTGGGTCACTGTTGTGTCACAGGAAAACACCTGAATGTGTTTAAACACATCTGTGTCGAATACAGCGGAAAAAAATTTAACTAGTTTTTAAATCTGTCATACTGCAGTTCTTGGGCATTGCGATGCACAGCAGAGTGCAGCCCATCTTTTTTGCACAATCATGTTATTCTGTTGCTTGAGCTGTTTTTTGTACTAGTGAGTTTCTTTTTCTGTTTCCCTGTGCTTGCTCATATATCGTGCATAGTTTCTCTGCATATTGTTCCAGACAGGCGGACTGCAGATAGATTGGGACACATTGAAATGACTACTTGAAAATCTCCAGCTACTGTACATCAGTCTACACTCAGTATTGAGATGAATTCATCCAAATGATAGTAAGATTTTGTACTGTACGCTCTGTTTTTTTTTTTTTTTTTTAGCACTCTCCC